>VWZO01007855.1:165675-209382 GCA_013396975.1 Bucco capensis
TGAGGCCATTTCCTCTTGTCCTATCACTTGAGATAAGAGACCAAGCCTCACCTTACTAGCACCTCCTTTCCAACTGGAACCTAACAAAACAATCTAAACCAAATCAAACAATGCAACACCACAAGCCAGAGCCTTGGTTCTAAAGAACCTTGAGGAATAGTAGGCAATTGCCCTTCTAAAGCCATCCTCATCCCCTACATTTCTCCAGTAAGCCACTGAGTGCCAGCTTTAGTGTTGCACATGGGGAGGGCTCACTGGGCCAAGCTGAAGACCCCAGCTCAACAGAGCACAAAGGATGTAGAGATGAGACATTTCCCATCTGGAATTTTCATCACAAGCATGATGGAACCCAAACAAATCATCTATTGGCACAGAAGCCAAGTGTTTTGCCTTGGCCCCAACCTCAACTGCAAACTGTTTGCAGCCAAATACCTGCTGCACAACCAAACCAAGCTTAGAAGATATTTAGCTGTGAAATCTAGACTGCTTCAAAACTCCACAAAATGTCAAGCAATCAAGCCTTAAAATAAAGCTTTTTTGTTGTTGAGGTGTTTGGTTGTTGGGGTGGTTTTTCTCCCCCCATTTAGAGCAAGGCCAAGCCTCACCTTCTTGCATGAGGTGACACCTGCAACTCTTGCTAGTCCAAGGCTCAGCAGAGCCTGATTAATTGCTAGTCCAAGGGGATTTTTGTTGGTCACAGCCCAGTGAACTCCCTGGAATTTCCCTGCCTGCAATCCAGGGCTGTGAGAGTGCCCAGTGCTGCAGCAACCACTCCAGCAGCATGGCAAGTGTCAGTGGACTCAAATAAAGCTTCTTTCAAGAGCATCTCCATGTGACTCCTAGAGAGTGTTTGCCACTTATATTAATCCAAGATGGAAAAGAGTAAAAAAAAAAAAAAAATAGAGGAAAACTCCTTTTCTACCTTAAAAATGTAAGTTCTGCTTTGCCCTGATAGATCATGAGCTCCCAGAAAATCAAATTACAGCAGTACAATTTGGGGATAAAGGGATGGAAGCAAGGCTGAGTTGGGATTTTTTTCCTAGGCAAACAAATTGAATCCAGCCCCCAGATGGTTAACCATCACCAAAAATCCCAGGGGAGAGGAATGCAGAGAATAAAGCTTTGCCTTTTGCGGGGGGTAGGGATTCAATGAGTTAAGGCTTTGCCTTTTTGGGGGGGTAGGGATTCAATAAGTTCATCTACAGTGTGTCCCAGCACTGGAGAGAGGGAGAGGCACCTGCAAACATACCTCTGGGCAGCACAGAAGCGTTTCCTGGAGAAGCACAGATCAACCTGGAGGACTATCACATCAGACAGAGGACAAGAGTTCCTCAGCATCTCTCTTGGTGAGAGCACAAAGTGCTACCAGGACTAGAGCTCCTTGGAATGGACAAACAAGGCAGCCACTGGCTTCCAGAACATGAAGAGTGGCCTCAATCCCCATGATTAATACCTAGTTACCTTTACTCTGAGCAACCCAGCAGCATCCTCCACTGCTCAGGGTGCAAATGGGAGATTGTCCCACAACTTGAAGCAGTTGCAAGGATATGGTCTGCTCAGAGCTGTCAGTCCAGAGGAGAAGCTACAGGAAACACTCCAGGGAAAGGGAAACTCAAAATGAAGGAGTGAAAAACCATTCTAACTAAGAGTTTGGTGGAAAAGAGCTCTCAGCTAAACCTGGAGGTTTTTTGGTTTGGAAATGAGGAGTTTGGAGAGAATTATCAATGTCCCTGAAGGCCACTCTGGTTGACAACTTCAGGCAGATGTCCTACTGCCACCTGAGAGTCCCTGAGGGCCAGTTTGCCTCACACACAGCTCCTGGGCAGTGGATGTAGGTTGAGGTCATTCCTCAGCAGGCATGTTGAGCACATGAAAGGATGAGCCCAAGAGCAGTGGGGTCATGGTGACTGAGATTTCTCTCCCATATTGTGATGGCTTCATCAAATAATAACATTGCTGTGCCTAGGAGGTAGATGAGGCAGCACTGGATGCAAGGACTGTGCTCCAGAGGAGGGTACTCAGTCTGCCACAGGGTATACACCAGGTCAGGTAAGGACTCCTGAGTCTCAGGTGATGCTAAGAGAATCTCGCTCATTTTAGACATCAGCATCACATCTTTTTCCTTGGATTAAACAGCAGAGCACAAGTGGAGCACATCCAGTTCCAGCATAGCAAACAAACTCCCTCAAGCTTCAAACCAGGTAAAAATCAACGGATGGAATCAAAAGCCATCATTGGCATCACTGCACTGGACCAGGGAAGGGTTAACACACGGAGAAGCAGAGGATTCTCTGAGGTTGGAAAAGACCTTTAAGATCATCCAGTCCAACTGTTAACCCAACACAGCCAGGTTGCCACTAACCACGTCCACAGCTCCAGGGATGGAGACTCCAGCACTGCCCTGGGCAGCGTGGGACAAGCCTGGACAACCCTTTGGGAGAAAAGATTTTTCCTAATATCCAACCTAAACCTCCCCTGGCACAATCCCTGCCATGCTGGGACTCTGTGGAAATCCAATAAAGCAGTCACCTGGCTTTTAATAGCGATGATAAAGGAAAGCACCATATTTCTTGATGATAGGCTCAGTAACTCTACATAGAACACATTTTTCTGTGCACTTCACTTTATGAGAGCATTATATACTCCTGGTATTTGTACACAGGAACTCCAGAAAGTAAACTAGTAGTAATCTACCATAAAATATGCATTTCTAATCTGAAGTAGAACTCTCCATGAAGCTGAACAGCAGACACTTTAAGATACATTAGCTACACTCCAGGAGATGCTTCCTAATTTGGATGTATTAAGTAATCACCAGCACTAGAAGCTAATAAAACAAATTTTCTTACACTGTCTTCTTGGACTTCCCCCCCCCCCCCCCCCCCNTTCGGCCCCCCCCCCCCCCCCCCAATACTACTAAAAACTTTTTCCTTGCAGCAAGCTTAGCAGCTAGGAAATGAAATATAGAACTCTAGACTAGTCATAAAGTTGTCTTTTCCTAGACTCATTTAACCCTTCACCTGAGGTCCCTCTGCTAATGACAGAGGCTATGTGCTCCTCCCTGTTCCCTCCAAGAGGTCACTCAGCCTCCATCAACTTCCAGAGGTGTCTGCTGGGCTGAGTACCAAGTTCTTCCAGCATCCCCATCAGTATCCTCAGCCTGGACTCATCAGAAGAGGCAGGACTCTCACAGGAGATCTAGGCTGAGATCTCATCCCTCTTCTGCTGCTAGGAATTCCGCTAACCATCTGCTCACTGTGGATTTTCTGTGTCTTTAATTGAAAGCAAATGCAGAAAGCCATTGAACACTTCAGTCTCATTTGCTAATAGCTCCCTGCTTCCCTCAAGGAGCACACCAAACACCTTCCTTGGGCTTCCTCTCCTTGCTAACTCTTACCTATCCATCGCTCTACATCTCTTGCTAGTTCCATCTTATTTTGTGACCTCCTTTGTCCTTGTACCTGGTCCTGCTCCTCCTGGACTGTCTCCTGAAGGGAGCTGCCCTTGTCTGCTTTTCTGCCTCATCTTTAAGGTCACTGATTGTCCAGTTGGGATGGAGCCATGCAGCTTCCACTGAGCATCTTATCTTCCCTACACTGATCCTTCTCTCTCCTCCCACTAGTGATGGATTAGTAGTTTTGCCCTAGATTTCCTCCAGTAAGAACTCAGCCACTCTTCTGAGATGATCCACTCCTGTTTTCTAACAGATTTTCCCAATTCCTGGGCGTTGGGAACGTTCCCTTCCGCAGCCACTCATGCTGATTCTATCTTACACAACTCAGTATCAGAACAAACACCTAAGAACTTCTTCCCATGGCACTGCAATGTCAGCTCCCTCTGTTTCACTGGATTTGCTCCCCAAAGAGGTGTCCCAGGAGTTAGAGCCTCCTCATCTCATCATGTCCTCATCCCCTCGATGGAACACTTGATCTTAGCACTAACTTTGTATCCTGATTGGAAGTCTGATGGATTTTGAAGGTGAAGAAAAGCAAACTGCATCCTGCTCGTGTCATCAGCACCACTTCCACCCTCCAAGGAGAGCCTGAGCTGAGAATACACACAAACACTTCAGCCAGCATCTCTCTATTGGGGCAAAGTGCACTAAAATACCTCAATCTGTATGATAAACCTGACCTGGGGGTTAATCTGGGTTACAAAGCCTAACAAGAGGTGAATCTTCTCCTTCAAAGCAAGAGCCACAGTACAATTTAATGCTCTACTTCCAACTCTTAGAGCAGTTAAAGGCTTTAGGAGTGGATTATTCAAAGTAATTCAGTGACACTGAACCAATTTGACTGTCCTAAGGTTCAAAACCCCATCATTTGGTACCTTTCCTGTGGAGACAGGGAAAGGTTGGACCTTTTGAGGATAAAAAAGGTCCATTTTTCTTGCTTGCCACTGGACTACACGTGCTACAGCCAAAATGAACAGCCCTGCAAAGGTATTATCAATACTAAAAGGTGCCTATGCACTTCAGAGCTACAAACCTCCTCTCCTCTCCCCAAACCCCACAAAAGGACAGAGGCAGTGGGAAGCTGGAATCCCTCCCACTGGGAGAACATATCCAGAGAGGAACTGTGGGATTTCAATCCCAAAGAGAGCAAACTGGACCATCCTGGCTGCTTTCCTTCTTCCCCAGCCTCCAGCTCCCAGCCCAAGGAGATGCTGCTCAGGCTGTTGGATTTATTACAGTTTCACAATCTAGGGGTTTGGGTTTTGGTTTTTTTTGACAGTCATGTTTTCTGTGACTAACAAGAGTGGTGTTTGGAGCAGCTTGTGAAGCACAGGCTCAGGGTCCTTGGCCTCTCTGTTGACAGTTCTGCTGCCACTTCTCATGTTGCCTCTGCAAGCTCATGTGGGAATAGGCCAAAATGCACCAAGACATATTTTTTCCTCCTCAGAACAGTGGTTTTTTCACACTATTAGAGAGTTAAGAGGATGCCAGGGTTGGCACTTCCATTTTCTGTTTCAGAGGTGCATAATTAAACCATTTCCTTCAGACTCAGCTGCCTGGACACAACCAAGCACACAGACAACTCAAACAAAACAATGAACCAAATCCCTTCCAGGAGCTCTTCTGCTCTCTTTGGGCTGGGAAGGGTTAGAGCAGCACAGGATGTGAAGCTTTCCAGGTCTGCCATCACAGAGTTGGCAAGAAAACCTCTTTTTCCCATTCCTGAAAGCTTGGGTGGCTTCCTGCTGGAGCTGAAGCCTCTGCATTCCTCTCAGGAACAATACCAGAGGAAAAAAAAACCCTGTTTATACACTTCTTGTTGTCATCAGATTCCAATGTCACATTACCTCCCAATGTTGATCCATCTGAGGAACATGGGAAACCTGAAATGAATTGGGTTTGGTGTGTCCAAGAATGCTCATCTGGCATTTCCATTATAACTGAATCCCAGCATGGGGAGGGTTGGAAGGGATCTCTGGGGATGATGCAGTGCATCCCCCTGCTCCAGCAGCATCCCCTCCAGGGGCCTTGGCAATCTCTGCACTGTGGTTGTGCATTCTGGAGGTTAGAAGGTTCCTTGGTGGTTCCTCAGCCAAGGAGAGCAGAAATCCATGTTGTATACTTAGTCCACAAGCCTCCTGCTGGAGGATAATGCCTCTAGTTATTTTTAGTCAATAAAAAAGGGGTGGGGGAAGAAAAAATCCCCAACTGTGTCTGACAAGGAGAGACTGGAAGCATTGGAGGGTTTTGAAACATTAAGACAGAAAGCTTCTTATTTCATTCAATTTGAGAGGTGAAGAGGGAACTGTGCCACAGTTTGGAGGCAAGAATAAAAATTCCATGAAGCAGTCTCCTGAGACAGCTGATAGCACTCATCCATAGTTGGTGACACACTGACTCTTTCATGAAAAAGGCAATTTTGCTTCCCAGAAAACTCTTCTGGCACTGGGGGATTGAAGAGGACAAGGCTCTCACAGCCATTTCTGACTTCCTAACCCATATTAATATCTACAGTTATCAAATCCAGAACTTCAAACTGTGACTTGGTAACAAAGAGGATTCTCCACAACAACAACATCAGACAAAAAGCTCTGTCCTTTCTCATCTAGTTACAGCTGAAGGAATTCCAGCCATGGAGCCAATTCTTCCCCAACAAAACCTGCTGGGTTTATGCAGGAAAAGTCTTACCAGGAATGAAGTTGTATTATACAGCTCAGTCCTTTGAAAAGACTCTGAAAATCATTTAAAATAACAGTTGATTTGATAGAAACAATAAGCATTGGAAAACTCTGGATTCAGCAGAGCAGGACAAAAAGGTTTAGAGCCTATTTTTAGCTTCTAATAGGGTATCTAAATTCCTCCTTTATGGCATATTTTAGTTCATTTAATCAGGTATTTTCTTGGCTCTCTCTATATATAACATTGACCTTGTGCATGGGAGCTGAAACACCTGAAATTCCATCTCCCCTTTGAGAAAGCAGCCCCAGGGTGTGCTGTAATTAGATCAAACCATCTCCCTAATAAATGAGTCAGAAGAGAACAGAGCAGAGATGCTCTGGAAAGGAACAGTTAGCTTCTAAGCAAACTCATCATATACATACCAAAATGCTTCTTGGGCAAGTTCTCTGAGAAGATCTCCCTCTTGCAAAGGAAGGACACCCATCCTCAACCTCATGTGAGATGCAGGGCTGTTGGGGTTTGGGTTTTTTCGGAGATGGAAACCATTCCAGAAGATAGGGGATGGAATGTTTCTAGAAAGACTGGAACAGGACTGGCAAAGGCAAATGTTTAGTGTGGAGCCAATTAATTTTGCATTGTAGCCTTTCACACTTGTGAGGAAATTAATTCTGGGAACTCCAAGATGAGAAGGCACTGGCTTCTTTCCAGTCATCTGCTTGGAAATCAGCTTCCAAACTGCCTGTTTGCTTTGGATGAATTACTCATTCCTAGTGTTTTGAGCAGCAGAGAGACAGGCAGCTAAAATATTTACATGAAGCACTAGACACCACTAGAAGAACTGCTAATTGTTTGCAGGCAAGATGATTTGTTTCCTAGAAAGAATCAAGAGCAAGGAGGAAGGTTTGGGAAATGGCTACACTTCCAACACAAACTCCTGTCCACTCCTGCTTAATGAATTACTCTCAATTAGGGATTACAGGAAGGATTTGACTTGACTCACTTAGGAGTCAGCATTTGGTTCAGGTCACTTGCACTCTAAATGGATAGAAATTGTTTTCTAAGAGATCTCTAAAGAGGAATATGGGATGATAAGCCTAAGGTCCAAATTCTATACAACTACTCATGCAGAAGGCACAAAATGCAATGGTTTTAGGACATGAGAAGTTCACACACAACACATAACCAACAGTCAGGCAGAGGAAGTGTCTCTGGTGCAAGATGGAGCTGGTATCTCTACACCCTTAGCCAAACATAGGATCAGGATGGTTGGAAAAGCCCTCTGAGATCCCTGAGTCCAATCATTAACCCAACATGGCCATGCTCAGCACTGAACCATGGCCCCAAGCACCACAGCTCCATGTGTTTGGGACACTTGCAGGGCTGGGGACTCCAGCACCTCCCTGGGCCAGTGCCTGAGAACCCTCTCAGGGCAGAAATTCCTCCTAATCCCCAATCTGAACCTCCTCTGGTGCAACTGGAAGCTGTTTCCTCTCACCCTACCAACATGATGACACATGAATGGTTAACAACTGCATCTGATTTCTCCTCCTGGATGTCCTTACTGTGCTGCAGTGTGAATTAAGTTGTAATAAACTAGCAGGCCTGAGGCTGACATTTCCTCCTCACTCAGAGCCCATCAAAACCCTGCTGCTGGGATAGGAGAAGTGGTATTTGTTCTGAAGGTTGCATTGGGTGTTATGCTGGGGTTCAAGGAGTTGGAATCTGCAAGGGTAACATTTTGCCTGCCTGGCAACAGGAAGGATTTCTATTTGCATGGTAATGAGACATTTTGTTTGACAAGGTGTTGAAGGAAAAAAAAACCAGATGCAATAATTTTAGCAGTTGGGTGTTCCTCTTTAAAACCTACTCAATGAATCTGGGAGAAAACACACTGCTTCAAATCCAAGCATCATGTGGATGGACCGTGGAGCAGGAAAAGGGACACATCCTACTGCAAAACAGAATCAGAGCACACACTTGCATGTAGTGAGATAGTCAACTACAGAGAATAAAGGAAAATTATAAGAACCACAGAATCCTTGAGGTTGGAGAAGACCTCCAAGTCTAACCATCAACACAACACTGCCAAGCCATCATTACACCATGGCCCTCAGCACCACATCCATACAGCTTTCCAATTCCTATTTTCCACTGAGAGTGGTGAGAGCCTGGCCCAGGTTGCCCAGAGAGGTGGGAGATGTCCCATCCATCCCTGGAACCATCCCAGCTCAGGTTGGTGGGGCTGTGAGCATCCTGCTCTAGCTGCAGATGTCCCTGCTGAGTGCAGGGGGTTGGACTAGATGAGCTCTGAAGGTCCCTTCCCACCCAAAGCAGTGACCTCTCTGGCAGATGACTACACTCCAGCCTACCCATGCTCCACACTCAGCAACATCACAGGGCTTTCATTAGCAATAGCACAGGGCATCTAACCTAACACCACTACCTGCACCAATATCTCAGCTCTGCCAAAGATGCTATACATTCAGCCATTTAGTGCCAAAGGCCATGAAGTTGCCTTATTCCATCTCCTTTTGCCCTTTCCTCCATCAAACCCTGTTCTCAGAGTGACTAAAGGTCCCATGGTGGGAGAGGAGAGGACAACTGTGGACCAAAGATGATGTGAGCAGGGAAACTGGACAAACTCAAGAGCCACCAGAGCAGAGCCCTTCTCCTCTCCTGTGTCCCAAGCACTGCTGTTTGGACTGCCATGTTTCACCAGCAGCAAACACCAGAAGCAATTTGTGTAATATGAGCAAGACAGAAAGTTAAACAAGACAAAGCAAACTGCAGCAAAACCCATCAGCAGAGCCCAGGCTCTCAAACAAGCCTGGCCCAGGGAACAGCAGCAAGAGGTGAAGACAACAATCAAGCAGCAAGAAGGCATCCAGTGTATACAAGAGGGAGAGCAGAGAGAGGGCAAGGAGCCAGACACATTACACATGACACCAGTGAATAAATCCAAAGGAAGTGAGATTAAAACCTGAATTAACTGGAGGAGGGGGAGAGCTATAGCACCTGCATAGAGGTGTCCACCCCACAGAGATTAATATCACACAGTCTATCAACAGCCTGATTTGTGGTGGCTGAGCAGGGACAGCAAGAAGAGAGAGAGAGAGAGCTCACCAGAGAACCACTGGCACTGTTCCTTAGGCTTCAACCTGCAGCACATCCACCTGAGAACACAGCCCAGGGAAGCTCCTGCTCACCTGCATTTCTGTGACAATCCAATTCTAGTTTGGTTTGGGTTTAAGCTGTANACACATAACCAACAGTCAGGCAGAGGAAGTGTCTCTGGTGCAAGATGGAGCTGGTATCTCTACACCCTTAGCCAAACATAGGATCAGGATGGTTGGAAAAGCCCTCTGAGATCCCTGAGTCCAATCATTAACCCAACATGGCCATGCTCAGCACTGAACCATGGCCCCAAGCACCACAGCTCCATGTGTTTGGGACACTTGCAGGGCTGGGGACTCCAGCACCTCCCTGGGCCAGTGCCTGAGAACCCTCTCAGGGCAGAAATTCCTCCTAATCCCCAATCTGAACCTCCTCTGGTGCAACTGGAAGCTGTTTCCTCTCACCCTACCAACATGATGACACATGAATGGTTAACAACTGCATCTGATTTCTCCTCCTGGATGTCCTTACTGTGCTGCAGTGTGAATTAAGTTGTAATAAACTAGCAGGCCTGAGGCTGACATTTCCTCCTCACTCAGAGCCCATCAAAACCCTGCTGCTGGGATAGGAGAAGTGGTATTTGTTCTGAAGGTTGCATTGGGTGTTATGCTGGGGTTCAAGGAGTTGGAATCTGCAAGGGTAACATTTTGCCTGCCTGGCAACAGGAAGGATTTCTATTTGCATGGTAATGAGACATTTTGTTTGACAAGGTGTTGAAGGAAAAAAAAACCAGATGCAATAATTTTAGCAGTTGGGTGTTCCTCTTTAAAACCTACTCAATGAATCTGGGAGAAAACACACTGCTTCAAATCCAAGCATCATGTGGATGGACCGTGGAGCAGGAAAAGGGACACATCCTACTGCAAAACAGAATCAGAGCACACACTTGCATGTAGTGAGATAGTCAACTACAGAGAATAAAGGAAAACTATAAGAACCACAGAATCCTTGAGGTTGGAGAAGACCTCCAAGTCTAACCATCAACACAACACTGCCAAGCCATCATTACACCATGGCCCTCAGCACCACATCCATACAGCTTTCCAATTCCTATTTTCCACTGAGAGTGGTGAGAGCCTGGCCCAGGTTGCCCAGAGAGGTGGGAGATGTCCCATCCATCCCTGGAACCATCCCAGCTCAGGTTGGTGGGGCTGTGAGCATCCTGCTCTAGCTGCAGATGTCCCTGCTGAGTGCAGGGGGTTGGACTAGATGAGCTCTGAAGGTCCCTTCCCACCCAAAGCAGTGACCTCTGTGGCAGATGACTACACTCCAGCCTACCCATGCTCCACACTCAGCAACATCACAGGGCTTTCATTAGCAATAGCACAGGGCATCTAACCTAACACCACTACCTGCACCAATATCTCAGCTCTGCCAAAGATGCTATACATTCAGCCATTTAGTGCCAAAGGCCATGAAGTTGCCTTATTCCATCTCCTTTTGCCCTTTCCTCCATCAAACCCTGTTCTCAGAGTGACTAAAGGTCCCATGGTGGGAGAGGAGAGGACAACTGTGGACCAAAGATGATGTGAGCAGGGAAACTGGACAAACTCAAGAGCCACCAGAGCAGAGCCCTTCTCCTCTCCTGTGTCCCAAGCACTGCTGTTTGGACTGCCATGTTTCACCAGCAGCAAACACCAGAAGCAATTTGTGTAATATGAGCAAGACAGAAAGTTAAACAAGACAAAGCAAACTGCAGCAAAACCCATCAGCAGAGCCCAGACTCTCAAACAAGCCTGGCCCAGGGAACAGCAGCAAGAGGTGAAGACAACAATCAAGCAGCAAGAAGGCATCCAGTGTATACAAGAGGGAGAGCAGAGAGAGGGCAAGGAGCCAGACACATTACACATGACACCAGTGAATAAATCCAAAGGAAGTGAGATTAAAACCTGAATTAACTGGAGGAGGGGGAGAGCTATAGCACCTGCATAGAGGTGTCCACCCCACAGAGATTAATATCACACAGTCTATCAACAGCCTGATTTGTGGTGGCTGAGCAGGGACAGCAAGAAGAGAGAGAGAGAGAGCTCACCAGAGAACCACTGGCACTGTTCCTTAGGCTTCAACCTGCAGCACATCCACCTGAGAACACAGCCCAGGGAAGCTCCTGCTCACCTGCATTTCTGTGACAATCCAATTCTAGTTTGGTTTGGGTTTAAGCTGTAGTTAACTAAGGCAGATTGAAAGCCAAGCAGTTCAAAAACCTGAGTCTTTTTTCCTGAGGTGTTCTACTCAGTTTTAATTCTTTCCTATCACATCCCAGCTGCTGGCACCTTTATGCACTCTGAGAATGGATTTTGGTGGAGGAAAAGGGCAAAAGGAGGTGGAATAAGACAGCTCAGCTTTAATTCTCACATCTTTTTGCAGACTTACCAAAAACCTAAATAGCTTCCCTGGGCTGTTTTATATTCTATGTTCTGTACCCAATAACTTGAACCTACAGACAAACATCACCTGCTCTTTGGCTGAGTGTTCTGAGATCTATCAATACCACAAAGTCTCCAAATGCAACTCAAGTTCCCTTCAAGCATCACAGTCTCATTCTAAGCAGGAAGATGGAAAGAAAGTGTAGATGAAATTGTGTGTTTTCAAAGGATATTTAAAGCTGCTCTGATGTAAAGGATGGAGTCTGCCCAGAGAGCTTGGGGAGTCTCCTGGTGTGCAGAGATTGCCAAGGCCCCTGGAGGGGATGCTGGGCAAGCTCTGGGGGGGATGCTGCTGGAGCAGGGGGGAGGCACTGGGTGAGCCCCACAAGTCCCTTCCAACCCTCACACCATGCTGGATTCTGGGATATGTTAGGACCTTGCATTAGCAAGATTAGCAGCATCAAAGGCAGTTGTGATGTGGGTGGGTAAAACTGCTGACTTGGGGTGACTTTGCATGAAACAAATTCCTTGCCACTACAGTAACAGTAAAAGCAGGCAAGAGAATAATCACATGGAAAAAAACCAAACCCAAATCAAAACAAAACCATAGAAAATGCCAAGCCTTCTTTCCCTTAAGTTTCCCACCCACCTGCCAGCAAACTGCATTATATGGGGTGTTTTTAACTGTAAATACCACTCTGAGAAAGGAATCAAATAAACCCAGAGCATCCTCAACACCTTCTAGAGCATCTATGGACTGGGGGAATGTTCATGTTCAGTGGCACAGCTGCTTCTGCAACCCATGCACAGAACCATGAATGCACCAAACACCACCAGATAGGTGAGGCCACAAAATTCATGAGCTTCTTGGGACTAATGACTTGTAGACTTCACAGAGAACCAGGGCAGCTTATCTCAATGCTGTTGACCTAGCAGGAGTAATAGAGAACTCAGTATTGAGTAGTGAAGACCAATTTAAGAGTGACTAAAGCCTTGCATGCAGTCTGACTGCTGGCTGTTGACAGATGGCAGGGAAGAGTCTTCTCCACTCTCTCTCATTAAAATAATGATGGCAATGTATGTTAGGCTCTCTTCAAGGCACTTACAGGAGCAGCAGCATCAGTGGAGGAAGAGAAGGTTAAATAAGAATGGAAACACATTGCCTGCATGCAAAGGGGTATTTGGTGTTAAAGTTACCTGCTTCCAGAAATAACAGCAGGTAACCTCAGAGTCAATGGAATGATTTCACTTAGTTGAAGAGGAGGTTAATTAGAGCTCGCTAACTCATCCCAAAATCCAGGTCAAGCCACGGTGAGGCTGAGGAGCCTTTGCCTTATAGAACTCCTCCAGAAGCAGGCTCCTTCCTCATTGTTTCTTTTTCCCCTTCACTGCCAATCGCTCAGTGTAAAAGTGCAAATCAGATGCAGTCCAGTGTGAAACTCCTTCCCCAGCTGTCAAACAACAGAGTCTGGGAACGTAGGGAGGGGAAAAAAATCATTAAGGTTACTAGAAACCAGGTTAAAAAATATTCCATGTTCAGGGCATGGTTTAGAGGCATGTTAGTGCTAGCTATGGTTGGACTTGATGAGCTTAGAGGTCTCTCCCAACCTTAATGATTCTGTGAGCCAAGTGTGTTTCTCGCACACCCAACACAGTAGTGTCTGCTGCTCCAGCAGCACAGCCAGGGAGGCTGCTGGCACCCAGGGAGGGGAGCCTACTTATCCTCCCTGCTGCTAATTACTCGGAGGGGTACTTAGAACCACCAAGTTAATTACCACCACGTCAGAGGGGTTTGGGGCTCCTGGAAGCCAATGTCCCCACCGGAGCAGGTGACATTAACGCGGTGTGATGTCATGGCACAGCAGAAATTACCTGGTGTCAGCACTGTTCCTCCTCCTCTCCAGCCTGTTCCTGGCTGCTGTTCTCCCCAATATGATTCACTTTCATTATTTATGAGCCTTGTCTCACTAAACCCTCAGCAACAGTGCCAAATAATGATAGGAATCTGTCAGTGTAGGATTGTATTTCTCCAAACAATAACCACAGTTCCTGGAAATGTCAATATGTCAATTGAGGGTAACACATCTCTCAATAAACCAATATTTTGTAAAAACAAAACAAAACCTAAGGAAAAAAATATAATAAATAAATAAATACAAATATCAGGCAGAGAAAAAGGGAAATTTGAGCTCCAGTGAGCTCTCCTCTCACAATGCTGGGCAGAAAAATGCAAGCTTCCTGCCAGGCGGTGGAGACAGAAAAGCACATTTTTGTTCTCCCTCAATTACAAGTTGTGAAGGATCCAATATTGTCACACTTGATAGTCATGGAATGCCAGGAGAATGGAAACCAGGGCCAGGGCAAAAGTCAAAGAGCTCCTGCTACAGCAGAAAGCAAACTTTGTAATACAATGTGCAGAAAAACCCCTGTACTAAGGATAAAGCCCAGAAACCCAGCATGGGGAGGGTTGGGAGAGAGCTCTGGGGATGATGCAGTGCATCCCCCCTGCTCCAGCAGCATCCCCCCCAGAGCTTGCCCAGCATCCCCTCCAGGGGCCTTGGCAATCTCTGCACCCCAGGACACTCCCCAAGCTCTCTGGGCAGCCTGGGCCAGGGCTCTGCACCCTCACAACAAACAACTTTCTCCTGCTGCTCAGCTGCAAGCTGCTGGCTTCCAGTGTGTGCCCATTGCCCCTTGGGCTGGCCCTGGGCACCCCTGAGCAGAGTGTGGCCCCAGCCTCTTGCCCCCTGCACCCTTCAGCTCTTGCTCAGCACTGAAAGTCAACTTCTGAGACTGAAGACTGTGGAGAATTCCTCTACCAGAAGTGTGAACATTCAAACAACCTCAACATCAAAGGGAAGCCCAAAGTCCTACAGAACTGAAGGTCTACAGAAAAATGTATTGATTTGTTAGAGGAATGTGGGGTTTTTTTTGCTAAAAAGCAAAACTGTCCTAAAGCACAAAGCAAAGAATATTAAAAGCACTAAAATTTCTGTTCCCCATTGCATCACTCACATCTGTGTGCTGGGAATAGGGAAAACACAGCCTATCTGTATGGAAGAATATAAATTTATCCCAACAGCCATAAATCTCTAACTCCTGACACAAGCTACAAATAACCACCCAGACCTTCCTAACAAATCATCTGGAATCTAATCTTTCCCAACCCAAAGACCAACATATTTGGCTAATATAGTACAGCTTTTTCCACCACTTGACTGGGACTTTGGTCTGGTGTGATCCATTTATTTCTGACTTGGAGAAAATTCCCATTTCTAGAGTTCACAAAGCAAAGATTATCAAAGCTGAGAGTCCTGATTGAAGAGGAAATTAGATAACCATGTCAGCTTCACATGATACTAAATACAGCCTGTGATGGTAACAGTAAGGAAAAGTGGTAATTAAGCTGTACTCTGCCCTAGCCAGGCCACAGCTGCAGTGCTGGGGCCAGCTCTGGGCTGCCCAGCTCCAGAGAGACAAGGAACTGCTGCAGAGAGTGCAGCAGAGGCTAGGGAGATGCTGAGGGCACTGGAGGAAAGGCTGAGAGCCCTGGGAATGCTGAGGCTGAAGCAGAGCAGAGCCAGAGGGGAGCTGCTCCATGCTGAGCAAGAGCTGAAGGGTGCAGGGGGCAAGAGGCTGGGGCCACACTCTGCTCAGGGGTGCCCAGGGCCAGCCCAAGGGCAATGGACACACACTGTAAGGCAGCAGCTTGCAGCTGAGCAGCAGCAGAAACTTGTTTGTTGTGAGGGTGCAGAGCCCTGGCCCAGGCTGCCCAGAGAGCTTGGGGAGTGTCCTGGGGTGCAGAGATTGCCAAGGCCCCTGGAGGGGATGCTGGGCAAGCTCTGGGGGTGAGCCTTCCTTTGGGGTTGGACTGGGTGATGATGCCCAGACGATCAACCAAGCCCCACCATGCTGGGATTGGGAGATTCCAGATTCTGTACACCACTCTGCTTCACCAAAATTAAAGCTTCACCAACTGTCCTGAAAGAACTTTCTCCACCTCATTTTGTGCAAGGGCCACATGTTGCTCTCGGTGAAGTGCCAGCAGCTACAAGACTCAACCCAACTCAAGTTTGCTCCTCAGCTTGCAGCCTGCAGCTGGACCAACAGGAGAATTATTTATCACATCAACAAACTGGAAGCCCTCAAATGAGAGGATTCATCTCCTTCCTGCACACACCTTGAGCCAAGTACAGACAGTGTAGAGAGTTTAAGCCCAGGCTGGCACCCTCATCAATCTAGAGAGCAATCACAGCTTAATTAAAGGTAGAGAGAGGTCACTAGGTTGATATGCAAGATGATTCACTCTGATGCCACTTGGGTGCAATCAATTCAAAAGCAGAGGCTATTTTTGAAATGGGGCAAACCCCGAGTGGGGAGCCTGTTGTGTCCCCAAAGGGTTACACTAAGCTTTAAAAGCTTTATTTAAACATCCTTTCCCCCCCCTCCCCTTATTTCTATGCACAAGAGTAACAGTTGTCTCAGCTCTTCAGAGGTGATTGAGATGATTGATACCAATTTCTCTTCATCATATGACTAGCAAATAAAAACCACAGCACTTCTAGTATAAAGGGAAAAAAAACAAAAAACCACAACAACATGTGACAAGGTTTCCTAAAACATTTCTATTTTGGACCTCACAAGCTAAATTGCTTTTGCTGGCCCTTTCCAACCTCTCAGCATGCTTGACAGACAAATTGATCGAAACATCGGGAAATAATACGCTGGCACAAAAAAGCCCACACTCTTTTCTGGGTGAGTTTTGCAGTCTTTTGAATTTTTCATACAGGAACAAAATGAAAGATTGCCTCCTTGAGGTTTTTTTTTTTCCCTCCTCTCCCCCTCCATTATGCCTTTATCCCCCCCCCTCCCCAATCTTATGTTCTACAGGAGCCTACAATCCTTCCAAGAGCTGCAATACATTGTAAAGCAAATGTACAACATTTTTCATGGAACACCCAAGTTAAGAGGCTGGCTCCAGAGCAAAGGCATCTTTGCCCTGCAGATTATGTTGTTCAATTCTAATGAATTCATACATTTGAAGTTGCCTTAGGGCCTCTCATTAGACTTAGGGGTGTTTATTACAGGAAATATTGCTTGTATCATTTAAGAAGCAAGGAGGCTGGATGATTTGATTAGAAATGTTGACAGTTGAGGTGTGTAAAAAATATGTGGTTGGCCCACATGCCTCTGCCCTCCCCCTCCACACACACACTTTAATATTAGGATCCTTCATTTTTTATGAATTCTTTAACTCCTTCCTTCCCCTGCCCTCTCTGCAGCCCAAGGCTGCTCCCACCACCTCCAATTCCTCACTGGCAAACCAGGCTGCTGACAAATAGTGGCTCAGGAAAACACAAGCCCACTGGTGTGCTTCCATCACCATCCCTGCCACAGCCACAGGGTCCAACCTGCTCCTGTCCTCCCTTAGAACCAGGACTTCAACCTTCTCCATGGCATAGAAAAAAAAATAAACCCACCCCAAACCCACAGAATTTCAGATGTTGAAATTTCCACCTCATGGAATTTGGCCAAATTATCTGCCTGGGTAAAACAAACCTTTCCCCAGCTCTGTTGCTCTTTGGGCACACTCCAGCACCTCAGTGTCCTTGGAGTGAGGAGCCCAAAGCTGAACCCAGGATGGAGGTGAGACCTCCCCAGTACAGATCTCCATCTCCTAAGGTGCCAACAGCTCCTTCCAATGTTCCATTATCAGCAAACCTCTTTAGCAAACCTTCAAGTCCTGCACCTAAGTTGTTTATGAAGATCTTGAAGAGCACTGGCCCTAATATGTTTGCTAATTTCTTGTTACATTTGCCACAAAGATAGATACCTATATATTTTAATCCTCTTACAGTACTTCTAATTCTTATACTATGTAAACTGACCTCTACACATGCTTTAGATTACCCAATTCAGAGAAAACCAAGTATATTTTGCACAAGATCTTCTGAGGGCACAGGCACTAAGCCTGAGTATTAGACTCCTCACACCTTTACTTTGAGACATTTAAACCAATTAGATAC
Organism: Bucco capensis; assembly: GCA_013396975.1. NCBI lineage: Eukaryota > Metazoa > Chordata > Aves > Piciformes > Bucconidae > Bucco > Bucco capensis. Next base: position 183,375 of record VWZO01007855.1, read on the forward strand.
TTGAGGAGCAAGCAAAGCTCTCCCAGATCCCTCACACTTCAGATTTCATCACAAAAGGAACCAAATAAGTTCCCAGGAGTAATGTGTTTGCATTTTAGATTGGATTTTTCCATGTGCTGAGGCAGGTCTGTATTTAAGCTGGACCTGAGTGACTGCCCTGGTGGGGACATTCTTGTTAAGAAAGGGTTAAAGCAGCATCAATGGAATTAGGCTAAAATATGGGATGTATCATCATCATCATCTTGGAAGCATTTCTCCCCTGCCCAGTGAGTGTTTGCTCCTCTGAGGAGCTGGTATTTGCCATTCCATCCTGCCTGCAAAAGATCACAGAATGTTGGGAGCTGGCAGCCAAAGTCTATTTTCCTACCACAAGTCAACAGAAGTTAGACTTTAAAGCTAATTCCAGTAGTGCATTTGCATTTGTTTCTGTTTGCTTTGCTAGGTGCTAGCTAGACACAGCCAGAAAGAACTGCTTACAGTGAAAGAGAGATCTATTTTAATAGGTATTTATATTTTTACTGCATTGATACCCCTAGCAGCTATCAACCACATAAAATTTAATCACATCTCTAAATGCTTCAGACAAAAATCTCCATTTTTTGAATGCTTGTTTTCCATTCAGCTGTAGGGATAGAGTCAGGAATTTGATCTCCAAGGGCATATGAAAAGTGTTGAGTGCTCACCCCCTGGGCAGCAGCAGATTCCTCTCTCCTGGAGGTCCTAACCAGCTCCATATAATGCCCAATCTCCCTAAAGGCACAACTGCATCCTCCTGAAAAGCAAAGCAGCACCAAACAACCTGTCTGAGGCAATCTGGTTGTAAGCTCTGCTCCTGTCAGCCCCATACTAAAACCACCAAGAAGTCAAGGCTGGCTCTGTGCATATTTTACACCAATTACCCTAAGAATAAGAGTTAATAACAGCTCCTCAAATATTCTGTACCTCCACAGCTCTGCCTGAATACCATAGCACTTGGACACAGCAGCAGCTTTGCATTTGCTGGACCAAAAAAATCCCTGCAGAAGTTGCTCATCTGCATTTTACACCTCTGAAAATGGTTCACTGAACACTTTTTAAGGGGGTTTGAACCACTGAGCTGCCTCCTATCTTCAAATATCTGTGGAACTAACAGTAGGGTTCTTAACTTAGGAGTGACAAATACCAGAAAACCTCCACAATTTGGCTTCCATATCTCTGAATTGGTATTTCAGTGACAGATGTTTGTTGCAGCAAAAACCTCTGTCAGAACAAAATTAGGTGATCTATCATTTTAAGATATGGTCTTCATATACTGTTTACTCGAAGATATCACTTGCCTCAAGCCAATTTTGACCAAGAACATTTTGTGATATGGAAGTGATTTGTATATCATCATTTTTGTGATAAATGTAGCTCTTGAACACAAAATAACCCACTATTCCACAGTATTACAGTTAAAACTCCTTCCCCAGTAAATCTGTACTACTGCTTTTATTACTACAAAGATACTGCATCCAGCCTTCAATGCATTTCCCATTTTTATTCACTCAATAGGCTTGCCCAGCTTGCTTGCCTTTCCATCAGGGAGCTCAGCCTTCTCCCCTCATTTTGGACCAGAGATGCTCCTCCACTTTTTTGGGGGGGAAGCATCTACCACAACATCAGCTTTTGTATTTGTTTTGGCAAGGGGAGCACAAAATGCACAAATCTCTTCCAAAAGGACAGTGCCAAGAGGCAGGGGCTGCCCTTGTTGTTCACAACACATGGCACAGCCAAAATTAACTATTCCATCCCTCCTTTAAGAGTCTAAAGCCTTGTTTCATGGATAATGGGACCAAACCAACACATTCCCCCTCAACCTTCATGTTCTACAGTGGCAGAGCTGTAAAACAACCAAACAACCTGACCTGGGATGGGGCTCTCTCTCTGGGCAGCATATGCTTCAGCTCCATAAGAACTCTTGGAGAGCTGTCCCTAAGCCACCAAACCATACTTGGCTCTATGACTCCACCTCAGTGCCTCAGGCAAGCTGCACAGAATCACCTCAAGAAATCAGGCTGAGGTTATTCAGTAACAACAAATCACACAACAGCATGGTAGGGGCTGGCAGGGACCTCTGAGGATCACCCAGTGCATCCTCCCTGCTCCAGCAGCATCACCCCCAGAGCTTGCCCAGCATCCCCTCCAGGGGCCTTGGCAATCTCTGCACCCCAGGACACTCCCCAAGCTCTCTGGGCAGCCTGGGCCAGGGCTCTGCACCCTCACAACAAACAAGTTTCTGCTGCTGCTCAGCTGCAAGCTGCTGGCTTGCAGTGTGTGCCCATTGCCCCTTGGGCTGGCCCTGGGCACCCCTGAGCAGAGTGTGGCCCCAGCCTCTTGCCCCCTGCACCCTTCAGCTCTTGATAAACATTGATCTATTAGGCACTATTTCTGGCCTAAAAAGTAGCAAGGAGAAAGATGATTTTTAACCTAGTTACAGTGGTAGGAGAAAAGACTAGGAAGCAAAATCATTTTACTGGGGGATGCTAGAACTAAGCCTTATCACTAGGCTCCCCATGTTTGAGAGTAACATGACAGTGCAGAGCTACACACCTAGCAGACAAATGAATTGGAGAGCTACAAGTCCTGTGGCTTGGTTCCTATCACATGGAGAGATTTAAAATAGCACAGAGCAGGCTGCACAGCTAAAAACTAGGACACTGCAGTCTACAGAGCTTAGGACAAAGAGCTGTGCTTCAACAGGTCTTGATTCTACCTCGTGGCCCAAGAGTTTGCCATCAAAACACCTCTGATACTAGCAACTGGGTCTACAGAAGCTACTAGGGGATGGAGGGTTTGTGCTGTTTAGTGAGTACCCAACTTGCTGCTCAGGAAAGGAAAACTGGATGCTTATTCACATGATGTTAACACAAATTAGCTCAAGGATAAGTTGGTATTATCACTGATGAAACAACTAGAAAGCTTAGAGAGAGACCAGGACTTGATTATAGCAAGCAAGAGCTGATGGCTGAAGGAAATGAAGTCATTAGTACCTGTACCAAACCTAGGTAAGGCTAGGGGTGACAAATTGGTGCTGTAAGAGCTGCTTGGAAGAAGGTGGCATGATTATCTTGTTCATACTGGAATGAGAAAGGTCCTTCTGAACAAAAGACTACATCACACTGCAACAGCCCTGGAAGAAATTGATTCTTATATGGGGGGGGGAGAAGCCCCAAAGCCTGTAGCCACAGTGCAAACCTGATCATCATCTTCATAGCACCTTCTGTGTGACCATTTCCAGCCTGCATCACAGGCCTGCTCTAGGGAAATCCCTCTTCTCTGCAGCAGAGGAAAGGCTCCTCATGGTCCCACACAAGCTGGCTGCTCACCTAGCCTGCTCCTCTCCAGATGGGAATGGTCCTGGCTTTAACCAACTGGCCTGGATGGGATTAGCAAACACATCCTATGACTAAACTAAAAGCTAAGGTTTCTTCTCTGGTTCCTACCACATACAACCTCCCACTCTGCCCCAGCAAAGCTGGACAGGGACCACATCCCAAAGAGATGTGATGGACAATAGGGAATGCAAGGAACACACAAGACCTTCCAGACAGGCAAAGCACAGAAAACTTAGCTCAAGTGACCAGATTCTGCCTGCTTTCAGCATTAATTCATAGAAGCATTTGGGTTGGAAGGGACCTCTGGAGGTCATCTAGTCCAACCCCCCTGCAGTGGGCAGGCACATCCCCAAATTCCAGCACATGGAACCTGTGATCTTTTAAGAGAAAAAGTTAGAGCACTCAGAGTACCTCAAACTAAAAATAATATTAATTTTGTGCAGTTTGAGAGGAAAAATTGCTATTGCAAAAGGAGACTTTAATTTTCAACTCTTCCCCCACATAGGCTTAGCCACAAAAACAGTGTGAGAGGATTCTTTTGATAGTCTAATTTCAAGACTGCTGATTTAATATCCTCCAATTTTCCTTTCTTTTTCAAAGTTGGAAGGAAACTGTGTCTATTACCTCCTCTGATCTTTCTGCTTGTTCAGATCAATATGTGCAAGTCCTCACAAAAGGGAAATTCCCACTCACAGCTGCCTCATGACTTAAAGGAGAGAGGAAAGGAAAAAAACTCAGGAGTATGCACCTGTAAAAGCTGCCATGATGTGCAAAAAGGACACATTCTGAAGCTAAATATCAAAGCATGCTAAAAGCATGAAAGAAAACTTAAATCTTTCAGTGAGGAGGAAAAAGGGATGAGTTTTTTCCTACTTCTTGGGGAGTTTGGCCCATGCTTAGTTTCCATCTGTCACAACTGTCTAAAAACAACAATTATTTCCTTTTGTTATTACATCAGGAAGGGGAAAATAAAACAGGCAAGCAAGGCAGCCTGCTCTGGCCTAGAGCAAGAGAAGCACTGAGAGGCCTTTTTGCTGGGCTTCAATTTGCATGATAAACTGTTGTTAGCAGAGACCATCTGCTTTTAAATTTAGCAAAAGGGCCCATATTATACAGCTCATTACAAATATTACTAACTCTTAGACAATGCCTCGTGTAAAGTGTGTGTTGGAGCTAATGAAGTAGAAAGCTTCAACAACAAATCATTTACAAGGGTTGGGTTTTTTTTTCTCCCCCCTCTCTGTACAGTATTTCTAATGGACAGAGTTTATAATCAAAGGGAAGAAAAAATGTAATCACTTATGTTAAGCAATCCATGGACCTAGTCAATGTAGCACAAACAGCCATTATGCAAAATGAGGACATTAAAGGGGAAAAAAAGAGACTATTGCAGACTTGGCATTTTACACTGGGTGCTACACACACTAAGAACTTCCCAAGAATTAAAACAGGTGAGACCTCTCACTTCCCAAAGAGCTTTTTTCCCCACCTCCTTCCTAAATATCCAAGCTGGGCTGAGCTCTGCTGCCCTGAATGAGACCTGACACCAGTAACAAAGGGGATTCCATCATGGACATCAGCTCTTCCTCCACAGAGCATTAATGGGCATCCTGGTGAACATAAGCTGTCAGCAACCCTCACCACAGAGATGTGCTGCTGATGAATGGGCCACTAGCCTGCTACTTAATAATTGATATAATTTGTATTAACTGGAAAATTGCCCTCACTGTGCTGGACAAGGAAAAAAACAACCACCCCACACCATCCCCACCAACAATTGTAGAGAAGAAAATAGTCCAGGTGGCAATTAAAAGTCATCCTTTAAGATTTAGGGAGATGAATGAGTGTGAAACGAAAATGCACAGTTTAATATGATAAAAATAACATCCAAGAGGTCATAAATACTTTATAAATTACATTCATTTGGGGAGTTTGGCATTCTCACATTAATATCCTTACAAACTGGGAGTTTAAATATTATTCCCTGCTTCTATACAATTAACAAACTTGAAAAGGAATGACAGTAAGTCTGAGTAAAAATGTTCCCATTAATTTTTTCCCCCTCTGCTTTGAATAGAAATAGCAATGGTAGAGTAGTAAAAAAAAAAAAAAGCTCATTCTGCCTTCCTTCACCTCCTCCTTGTTTTTCTAGCAAAGACCTGAGTGCTGGTGCTGGGTATTGGTCAAGAATCTCCTCTGCTAGCCTATCAGGATGATTAATGAAGGCACCTTTCTCCCAGAATGTCAGCCTCTGCCTTTTTAACAACTGACCTTTCATAGAATACTACTGAACTCATAATTCCACTTTTCTTCAGTTTCTTATTAGTGGAGTTAAAATTAATACTTATGGGAATGATGGCTAAGGTGATGCACAGTAAATCTTCCAGCACATCAACCTTCTCCACCAGCTACCAGAGGAATAGGACCTGCATTTGTCTACTCCAATAGCATAAGTATTCTAGTAAAACTCTGTGTGTCCTTTCAAAAGACAAATTAGGTCAATATTCAAGCCTGTGCATATGGAGAAGGGCTTTCAAAGTTCAGATATCCTCACAAAATAGCTAATAGTGGTGGTGGGTCAATGGTTGGACTTGATGATCTTAAGAGGTCTTTTCCATCCTATGCTTACTGTACCTGGAGGGATTTTTTTGTGGATGACACATGGCATCAAGTCTCCTCCTTTATCTCCAGGGAGACATTTCAGCCACCCACCCCCCCAAGACTACAACTTCCACCTCCAGGCCCTAAAAGCTGCATCTGCCAGCCCTGTATCAAGTGCCATCACCAGGATTTGGATGCCATGAAGACAATCCTGGTTTTGAAGCCACCCCAACTAAAAAGCTGTGTGAGGTGAAGAAAGCTTCCCTCTTTTGAGGTATTTAACACCAACCATGCTGGGATGTGTTTAGTTAGGGGAGAAGAACAATGTTAAGAGATTAAATCTTCATGAACATAACTGGCTATGTTTTTAAGCTCTTTTCAAATCACTCTCACCAACTCTTTGCCCTCAGCTTCATACACTAACATTCCCAAACCCAGAAGCCATCAGGCTGTAATTTCCTATCCTTGCAGGTATTTTAAGGTGATGATGATCTGAAACTCTTTACTGGTACATGAAGGCCACCCTGGAGACAGTGGAGCTGATGTCAAACACTGAAGATATCCCACAACTGGCAGCAATTCTGGTCTAAAACACAGTAATACAAGCAAATTACAGCTTAATTCCTCTCCATGAGTTCATTCACATTCATATGGAGTCCAACCACATCCATTATGGGAGAAGACATCTGCATTATGGCTAAATACTGTATCTTGCAAACAATAGAGTTTGCACTGCTCCAAGCCTGGCAAATCAAAGAGGCCAGGAGGATTTCACCCTAAATGAGGTTGTCCAGAACAAAGCTAGAGGACAATAGCTCAGGATGTTTTTGTAAAGGTCAACTTAGCTGCAACTGTTCCATAACAGGAGACCTGAGACCTGCAGAGATGTCCTGTCCTGCTCCTCAGCAGAGAAACACTTTCTGCCATGGAACCAAATAAACTGATCATAACATAACCCACTGCCTGAAGAGTTGCTCATCCTTTCTCCAGCCATGTCTTACACTAGCAGGCACAAATCCCAGCATGGGGAGGGTTGGAAGGAGACCTCTGGAGAGCATCCAGCAGCATCCCCCCTGCTCCAGCAGCATCCCCTCCAGGGGCCTTGGCAATCTCTGCACCCCAGGACACTCCCCAAGCTCTCTGGGCAGCCTGGGCCAGGGCTCTGCACCCTCACAACAAACAAGTTTCTGCTGCTGCTCAGCTGCAAGCTGCTGCCTTCCAGTGTGTGCCCATTGCCCCTTGGGCTGGCCCTGGGCACCCCTGAGCAGAGTGTGGCCCCAGCCTCTTGCCCCCTGCANCAGATGTCTCTTCTGCAGCCCCAAACAAAGCACTCCTGCAAGTCTTTCCCTGACAGAGCCTGAGTTAGACTTAGTTTGGTCATAAATTAGCCTAATTACTATGGATTTCTGATAACCAAGTGATAGACCTGAAAGAAAAGTATTGAGTGCAGACAAAGTTAAAGTGAATTGAGAGAAGGCAAAAATGTAATACACACAAGTGTCAGGCTTGGTAGCATTTGTTTTATTGTTCCAGCAAAGCTAGGAGTTAATAAATTAGTCACTCTGTGCTTATTTTGATAGATCTCAACACAACTAAGAATTCAGATGCAGCAAGGTGTGGGAATGCATAAATAAGCACACTGAGATTTATCTTCCCTGATCCAAATGCTGAACCCAACCTGAAGCAACCTTCTGCTGCCACTCACATCCTAGACATCCAAAGAGGGAATGCTTAGTCCTAGCATGCTGGACTAAAACAGCACTCCAAGTGACTGCTCTGGTGACCTTTTAAAGGGAGAGGTTTGCCTGTACATGCAGTTTTGTAGCCTATGAAAGAATCCAAGCCATCCTAGGGAAGCTCAGAGCCTGACTCATCCAAGCTGGGAGCACAAGCAGCAAGTAAGAAGTGTTCTCAAGAATGGCTCTCTGAGCTACTTCTGTTTTCCTTTGCCATTTGACATCTTTTGGCTGTGATTTATCATCCCTTCAGACAAAAGATTCTTTGTTCATTTCCAAAGTACCTGCATGCCCTGGAAATCACACATGTCATGAATGAGGCTTTTTTGGTTCCTGTATGCTTTTTTTTTTTGCCTGCTTTTGTTATTGCTCCAAGTTCCATGACAGAAGTTAAACCTCTCTTTCCCAGAACAGACAGGAAGCAAGACATGCTACCACAACCCTGAGGATATCCTCTGTTTCACACTGAAAACATCAATCTCCCAAGCCCAGAGGATATCTGCATAAATGAGGAGCATCTGGACAACCTCAGAGCCACAAGCAATATTAGCCAGTGCACAGACCACTTGTGACCTCCACGAGCTCAGAGGTGAGCCCAACCATGACCAACAGACACTGCACAACACTGGAGGAGGGGGAAATGGGAGCTGCTTTAACAACTGGAGCAGATCACCCTCCAAAGAAGGTTCAAGTCCAAAAAGCCTTCAAAAAGGAGCAACATGACTCCCCATGAGAGAGCATTTCACCTTGGCTGGTTGGCCCTGCCATCAGCAACACAAGAAATCAAAGGAAATCAGACTGTCTGAGTCAAGCCAGCCTGAGGGGCTCAGTGTCAGGGAGGTGGCACAGGTGTGACCCACAGATAAGGTCAGTTTGGGCTTCTGAATTTCAGAGGTATAGACAGAAGACATTTTCTGTATTCCTCAGGTGTCCACATCAGCATTTCAAATGAGAACAAACTTATTTTCAGAGGTGAAGAACATTCATGAGCTGTGAAGAATGACTAGTCCCAAATTATTGAGGTGTTCCAGTTCCTTCATATAAGCTGAGTGATATTTAGGACCAAAATTCATACAGTGTTCAAACTTTCAACAACTCCTCCCAGGTTAGATGACTGAACCTGAGGAATTCCAAAAAGAAGGCAAGAAATACTCTCCATCCTCCACCCTTCCATCAAGGCATCTACCCACCAGGCTGTTGAGTGCACTTATCCATCACAGGAGGCTTCCTAAAAGTGATGCTTTGGGCACTATAATTGTAGTTTATACATTACATTTCCAGGCTGCCCAGAGAGCTTGTGGAATCTCCGGTGTGGAGAGATTCCCAAGGCCTCTGGAGGTGATCCTGGTCAAGCTGCTGAGGGTGAGACTGCTGGAACAGGGGGGATTGGACTGGATGATGCCCAGAGGTCTCACCAAGGACAGTGTGGGATCACTCCTACGGAAGAGAATTCAGTCCCAAGCTCCTAGATGTCAACAGAACATGCATTTCAGTCTAAAACTGGATACTTAGATTTAACCACTGGACAACACACACAGTTGAACACACTGTGTTTCCAGGAACATCTCTGTACCCAGGGACACTGACAGCAAAGTCTAAAGCAGAAGCTGGAGGCTTGCAGGACACCACACACAGATCAGTGCCCTGTTGCTTTCCTGCGGCCACAAACCCAGCCCTGCTCCACCCCAGGGTGAGGGAGAACCACTGCTCAAAGGTTTGAAAAGGAGGCAGAAATGACAAATAAGCTGATTTGTGCTATGGAAACCAGTCCTACATGTTTAATACCATCAGCAATTGACAATTATTTCTTCAGTGCCTTTTTTTTTTCTGGATCCCTTTTTCCACTGCATGATCTCAGGGAGAAGATAAGAGGAGATGCTGCTTTGGAATAAGTGATACTTTTCCCCTTGCTTTACTCCAACCTCACAATGCCACCACTAGTCACATTTTTTTTTCCCCTTCTACACCACAGCAATAGCCTTCCCAAAGAAAAAAAAGTCCTTGACCAAAAATATCAGAAGATATTAAACTGAGAAGTGATCTACTGATGCAAATCATTAAATCTATTTGCATTTGCTTACTGAACCCTAACACAGAAATTAAACTACAGAGTGTGGGGAAAGGAGCTGCTTTTGCATGGTTAAAAGGAGACATCTTGGAAGATCCAAGCTCTATGTCATTAATTTTCCTTCTTCCCCTCATTAACAAGTAAAATGTTTTCCCTGCTTGAAAAGTTTTAATAAATAGGAAAAAGCAGGGCAGCTGACATAAGTTTTTAATGTAATATACAAGAGCTTTTAATATTTTTACATATATTAATGCAAAAGCTAAAAAGAAATGGTAAAAGGTTAGGTTTGTGAGGAAAGAAAAATGGCATTTGGAGTTTGGGGAGGAGGTTGGAGGATTTAACACTCTCTGTGCCAGCTCCTTGGCCAGGCTCTGGCACTCACAGTGCAGCTCCCAGGTGACTCATGGCAGCAGAGGCCCAGGGGTTAAGGACACACACAGCCTCCCAGCTCTGCTCTCCACCATGATTTACTGGGCCTTCTCCTACCAAGCCTTAAATTCTTCCTACAGAGGCATTTTAAGAGCTATAATTAGCACAAGAAGAGGGAGGAGGTGATCTGGATGAGTCTGACTGCAGTGAAGTTGAGCTGCTGCAGCTACCACCACAAAGCCAGCCAACAGCTGAGAAACCCAAACAAGCCTGCTACAACCACAGCTTCAGAGCCATTTTGCTTGGAAAAGACCTTTCTGATCATTAAGTTCAACCATTCACCAACTCAAGACACTGTGCATGACATTGGTTCTGGAGCAGAGCATTTGCCCAGTCAAGGTTCTTCAGGTAGATACCACACTTCTCAAAACCCACTTTCTCATTCAATTCTCTCACTTGAGCTGCAAGAAGGGTTCCCAGCTCCCAGATGAGCTCCAGGACTTATACCTACTGTCTAATCTCATGAAATCCCAGCATGGGGAGGGTTGAAAAGAGACCTCTGGATATCATCCAGTGCATCCCCCCTGCTCCAGCAGCATCCCCCCCAGAGCTTGCCCAGCATCCCCTCCAGGGGCCTTGGCAATCTCTGCACCCCAGGACACTCCCCAAGCTCTCTGGGCAGCCTGGGCCAGGGCTCTGCACCCTCACAACAAACAAGTTTCTGCTGCTGCTCAGCTGCAAGCTGCTGCCTTCCAGTGTGTGCCCATTGCCCCTTGGGCTGGCCCTGGGCACCCCTGAGCAGAGTGTGGCCCCAGCCTCTTGCCCCCTGCACCCTTCAGCTCTTGCTCAGCATGGAGCAGCTCCCCTCTGGCTCTGCTCTGCTCCAGCCTCAGCATTCCCAGGGCTCTCAGCCTTTCCTCCAGTGCCCTCAGCATCTCCCTAGCCTCTGCTGCACTCTCTGCAGCAGTTCCTTGGCTCTCTGGAGCTGGGCAGCCTAGAACTAGACACAATACTCCAGCTGTGGCCTGGCTAGGGCAGAGCAGAGGTGGAGAACCTCCCTTCTACTTAGAACATCTATGTTTCTTAAACCCCTCCGGAGAGGAGGACTCCACCTCTCTGGGCAGCCTGGGCCAAAGCCTAGCAACCCTTCTAGTGAAGAAATCTTTCCTGACATATCCAAAGATACACCAGGCACAGTATCTGTGGCATAGTATAGGGCAGGGTGTCAGCAGAAAGATTTCTTCCCTGAGACATTTCCAGGAGAGATGCTGCTGCATAGACAAATCCTCACCCTCCTCTTCAGTGAAATTATTTCTCAGCACTATTGCAGCTCTACATCTTCTGCTCTGGAAATAAACCCATCACATCTGTGCTGTTTTCAAGTGGGTGTCTGCACAAGTTATATTATCTAATATGGTTTTGTTGTTATTTTTTGCCAGTTTAAAATATCACCACTGTAAAATGTGAGCACTGGGTTGTTAGAGCAGTTCTTGCTGGGGAAGGCTGGGCCAAGCATCAAGGTTTACAAGCACAAAGCAGTCAGGCAGCAGAGCTTTTTGTTCCTCTGCACACTGAAAGAGCTTTTAGTGCTTTGCCATGGCACTGTCTGTGTTGCTGTGCAAGGGTTTAAAGCATCAGATCAGTACCATGAGTAATTGCCTATCAGAAATCAGAGAATCATTAAAGCTAGAAAAGAACTCATCAAGCCTAATTGTTAAACCAACACTGCCAGGTCACCACTAACCATGTCCCTCAGCACCACAGCTCCATGGCTTTGATGTCACCTCCAGGGATGGTGACTCCAGCACTGCCCTGGGCAGCCTGGGACAGGCCTGGACAACCCTTTGGGGAAGAAGTTGTCCTAATGTCCAACCTAAAAACTTCCCCTGGTGCCCTAATGTCCAACCTAAAAACTTCCCCTGGTGCGGCTTGAGGACATCTCCTCTTGAAAGGAAAGACAAACCCCCAGCTCACTCCAAGCTCCTTGCAGGGAGTTGCAGAGAGAGTGAGAAGGCCTCCCCTGAGCCTCCTCTTCTCCAGTCCAACCAACCCCAGTTCCCTCAGCCTCTCCTCACCACTCTTGTGCTCTAGACCCTTCCCCAGCTTCCTTGCCCTGCTCTGGACACACTCCAGCACCTCAGTGTCCAGAGGGGAGTGAGGAGGCCAAAGCTGAGCCCAGGCTTGGAGCTGTGTCCTCCCCAGTGCCCAGGCCAGGAGGCCAAGCCCTGCCCTAACCCTGCTGCCACACTAGTGCTAATGCTGCTGGCCACTCTGCTGATTCACCTTCAGCCCCAGTTGGCCAGCACCTGCAGCTCCTTTTCCAGCCACTCTGCCCTAAGCCTGGAGCATTCCTGAGGATGTAGTGACTCAAAGGCAAGACTCAGCCCTTGGCTTTGTGGAACCACATCCCATCAATCCAGCCTGGCCACATCCCTCTGCAGAGCCTCCCAATCCTGGAGCACATCACTGCTACCCAAACTGGTGTTGTCTGAGAACTTACTGAGGGTGCACTTGACTCTCCTCCAGATCATCAGTTAGAATACTAAGCAGAACTGATCCCAGTCCTGAGCCCTGGGGAACAGAGGATTATCTGTTCAGAACCCTCAGAGGTTTTTCTGCATAAATCCCTGGCCAAAACCACAACTGAACACTTACCAACCCCACTCCCATTTGTTTTGTCCAACTCTAACCTTCCCACAATGCTTTTAGAGTTTAAGTTTTTGAAACACTGTTCCCAAGAAAAAGTTTATGCTGCAACAATAGGAAAAATCTGTAGCATCTCCACAAGAAACTCAGCAAAAAAAACCCCAACCTAGCCCAGTTTATTTTTAATAACAGGAGGCCTATGCTCTCTAATAACTCTTCCTGCCACATCCACTGAATCTGCTGGAATCAAGATTGATGGCTGGATATTTGGAGACACTTCTACCACAGAAGGTAATATTTCTTTTTTGTCCTCTCTCCCCCTTTTTTTTGTTAAATATCCCACACCTTCTGTTCTTCTGAAGTCATTTGAAGCAACAAACATCATCATCCAGCTAACTGCATGTTTGGTTTCTAAGAGAAAAGCAGCAGAAAAATGAGATTTGCAAGAGCTTAGTGCCACAAGTTAAAAGAGATACAGAAATAAAAGGCTTAGAAAGAGAAAGTAAGGCCAACCTTCTTTGGGTGCCTGCAGCAGCACCCAAATCATGCTCTCCCTTCACTCACCAACATGAACATCAACTCTGCTGGGTTTGTGAGGGGTTAAAATGCAAGAGAAGCAGCACTGAGAAGCAGAAGAATATAGAGCACATGTCCGGCACTGCCTACTGAACCCAACATCTCCAATCCTGCATGCATTTTGCCCCAACCATCACCACAGAAGGAGCAGACACTCTCCAAGCTTTGGAGAACACAGTAGGACCACAGAAATGGAACATTTGCTGGGAACCCAGGCTGAGAGAGTTGTGGATGTGCAGTCTGGAGAAGAGAAGCCTCCAGGGAGAGCTTCCTGCAGCATCTCAGTGCTTCAAGGGGCTGGTAAGTTAGATGAGGAGAGACAGGACAAGGGGTGATGGTTTGAAACAAAGATTTAGACTGGATAGAAGGAAGAAATGTTTCACACTGAGGGTGGTGAGAGCCTGGCCCAGCTTGCCCAAAGAGGTGGGAGATGTCCCATTCATCCCTGAATGGTCAGGGATGTTTGGGCTCTGAGCAACCTGCTCTTGCTGCAGATGTCCCTGCTGACTGCAGGGGAGTTGGACTAGATGAGCTTGGAAGGTCCTTTCCAACCCAAACCAGTCTGTTAACTTCAGGAAAGCACTGCAGAAGCAAAGATGACCTGGAGCAGCCTAAGCTCTTCCCACTACCCAAGGACTTCATCCTCTCAGACTCACACCCAGTGCAGGCTGCAAATCAATCCTAATCTGTTGATATTAATGCCTACAAAAGATCCATCTAATGAACCATTTTCCAGTCACTGTAAACAGTAATTAAATACATTAAACTATCAAAAAGGGAAAGTGCCCTGCAAAGCATACTTTGATCACTGACAAGTGCCATCAGCCTGGATGATTACAGTATTTACAGGAGCCAGAGCTCTGTTTTGGCTGGCAGGGAAGCAATGCAGCTAGTCCTGACCACAGTGGCTTGGGGTTTAAAGATCTTCCTCTCTAGGGGAGCAGGAACACCACCTGAAAGAGGGCAAACTGCTGCAGAACTTGCTAAGAAAACCAAGCAAAAATAAATATACTTTACCACAAATTACAGATATGTCAAGTGTTATTAATGCTATTACTCAAGAAGCCAGCAGCTTGCAGCTGAGCAGCAGGAGAAAGTTGTTTGTTGTGAGGGTGCAGAGCCCTGGCCAAGGCTGCCCAGAGAGCTTGGGGAGTCTCCTGGGGTGCAGAGATTGCCAAGGCCCCTGGAGGGGATGCTGGGCAAGCTGCTGGAGCAGGGGGATGGACTAGTTCTCTAGAAGACTCTCCCAATCCTCACCATTCTGTGGTAAGGCCTATAAACTGCATGCAAACCACAGAATGACTCCATCTGGACACTTGGTCTTTGAATTAACCAGCACTACATCTTTACCAACCCAAAAAGAATGGTTGCCTATGCAGTTGTCCATCTCCAATGGTGGGAATGTCAGGCTCTCCAGAAGGAACAGAATCCATGGTTTGGTTCCACCAGACCTCACATCTTTCCTTAAGAAATGATCTGGACTCTATCCAGCTTATGCTACCAATAGCTTAAGTTTCTAACATCTCCAGGACACCTGCTGCCAACACTCCACATGTAAGCTCATCCCCAAACCATCACCTTTACTGCAAAGATGTGCCTTGGCCCATTTGAACTAGGCTATCTCCACTGTTACCCCATCATTTCAAGGTAGACCTGAATGGGGAAGAGTGACACCTCTTCCAAGCTACGTTGCCAATATTCATGCAAGTCACTTCAGATACTCCCAGTTAATCAGAAACCTCTTCAAAGCAGCTAGGCAGAGTAGTCACATCCTTACCACCTTCAGGAGGCTTTTTAGCATGCCCCTGAGCTCCACTAAGTTCCTTAGCCTTGGCTGAAGCTTACTGGAGAAACAGGAGGAGTGGCACTCACCCAAATGCCTCCCACTTGTGGCATCAAAGTGAGCTATCACTCCCAGTAAATTTTACTATATGAGGAATGAAACAGTTAGCAAAGTTGACATTTAAACCATCAGCACTGGCTATGATTAAAGAGCTCAGAGATGAGCAGAGTGGTTCACACCTCTCCAAGTCATTGTTCTAGGCTCTTATCAGGCTCCCCTCCACACCTGCACCCGCTGCCTCCTCACACACCTGAGGCTTGCCTTAAATCTAATGGCTGGAAACCTGTTCAGACTGAGGTTCTGGAGGGTTTCTGATAATGTTCAAGTGGCAGAGAGAGATTGACTGGAACCCTTTGAACTGCCTGAACTGCAGAGTCCCCCTGAAAAAGGTTTAGGCAGATTAATAATAGAAACATGGCCAAAGTGGCTCCTTGTTCCTCCTCTGATCTCTCTCTAAGATGCAGGGAAATGGAACACTAAAGAAAATGCCAAATAACCTGCAAGAAATGCAGAGGGCAGATGGGATCAAGCTTCTAGAAACAGCACAAAGTCTGGAGCATTCCCACAACCCCAGGAAATGCACATTTTGACTGGTCAGGCCAAGTCAACCTGCCCAAGCTCACCTCACAGACACATGAAACAAGTTAAAAGCACTGCAGCCTCCATCCTACAGCTTATGGGCATCCAACTCGACTGTCCAATCTGGCTTTATCAATTCTCATTCAAGCTGGCATTGTTAGACTAAAAATCAACCCACAATTTCAACCAGTAGGTGACTTCAAGCCAATTTTAAGTCACTCAACTGTCAGCACTGCACTTTGATTGCAATGCAGTTAGAAACCATTTTAGTTAGGATTCAAATTAAAGTTTAGCTGAAATTCCTCATTTATACAGTTTTGTTTTCTATATCTATATATCCATACTTACATTTAAAAAGCTTGACTAAAAGTCCCTCCTCTCAAACCATCACAGACAGATCCTGACTTCTCCTCTCTAGCTTCCCACAGAGCAGAATGAACTCCAGTTATGACAATTCGTTTCATCTCATTAATAGATCAATTTCTCTCCAGCACACTGAAAGGTGGATTTTTACTTTGTTGCCTCTCCTTTTTAGTCTCCATTATAGCCTGTGTTCTTAAGTTTTAAGGACAGGTTGTAATCTCAGGTGATTAATTGCCCAGCATTTTACAAGCTGTAAAACAGAGCGAGATCTCCACAAGCCGATTAGGCCATTAGCCAGCTTCTTATCAGCTCTTCCTACCACGAGCAGCTTCTCTGCTGATTGCAAGCCTCAAGTATTTATATATTTCAAAGGTTCACTCATTTTTTGTTGTTAAAAAAACCCTAAAAATCTCTATTGATTGTTCCCTGCAATTCTCCAGGAGGAGTCCCCAGCAGCATGGAGCAGAATACCAATATTTATGGCCAGCCTTGTGCTCATTATGGTTCTCCCTGACAGGGGTCCATTAAAATCAATTTTTATGCTTCTTATGTTTTTTTTTTTTCCACCCAATGTTCTTGCCATCGTGTTTATTAGCCAGTTAGGAGAAACACTGGGCACTGCTTTGTTTTTATTTTCCTCTGTCAAAAATAATGAGGGCAGATTTAACAACTATTCACTAGCAATGAGTGGAAGAGATTAAATGTTATACTTCAGCACAAACATTTACAGATGGCTCTAAAATTTTGTGAACTTTCTCATCAGGAAAGACAAAAGCAAGTCCCACCTTCCACCTCTTTCTCAGGTTTAAATTCTTAAGGCCACGGTAAGAATATTCTCCTTGCCATTAACTTGTGGAACACTCTTGAGTAATATTCCACCTACAATATAACAATTTTGACACATAATCTCCTAAGGTGTTATCAAGATGCTACTAAAGCCTCAAACCCTCTGCAAGGCTGGGAAATTAAGCTCACCACTGAGAAAATGGAAAGACCAACATCAGGTGAAGGTTAAGGAATGAGGAGAAGGATCTAGGTTGCCTGATGTCTGCCTGAAGGACAAGATCATGAGAGCCTTCTTCAGCCAGTCCATGCTACATGAGTAAATGGTAGCCCTCAGAAAGAGCTATCACAGAAGCAGAGACTCATTAAGGTTGGAAAAGACCTCTAAGATCATCAAATCCAACCAATCAACTCAGCAGCATCACACCACTAATCCATGGCAGTGCCATGAATTATCTCCATGGCTTTGAACCCCTCCAGGGATGGGGACTGACCCTGGGCCAGGCCTCACCACTCTTGCAGTCACTAAACATCAACACCAAAGGCGCAAGTCAAGCACTTCACTTTTGTTCTTACTTCTCCAGGAGAGCCACAAAAACTCTCAGTAGAACAATACCTCCCCATCCAACTTCTTGGTCTCTTCCTAATTAAGAGTCTATAATTATTTTCTTCCAGTAATAAGTCAGTTCATGATCAGATTGTGTTTCTAGCACCCACAACTGAAGTCCTCATCTGCTTAGCTCTTCTGGCAGATGCTGCTCTGCAAAGGCAGACTTCAGCCTGATCCCAACCACCACTTTATTCCCATCCCTCAGCAGCAGGAATCCAACACTGAGATAGATCAGCAGATGAAGAAACTGAAGCACTTATTGCCATAGCACTGGAATTGGCCAAACTGTCAAATCCAGAGGCTGGAGGGGTTTTATATGAGAGGCAAATCCATAGTTCAACCAGAAAACACATTATGCTTCCCATTCCTGATGAATTGCACACACACTGACATTATAAGGATAATCAACAGGAAAAAAGGGGAAACCCCACAAATCAAGGGAGAATTTCAGAAGCAGAAAGTAGGGCAGAGAAGAAAGGCAAAGCTCTGTGAGCTTTGTCAGTCAAAGCTCTGCTCTAGCAAAGGCTGCAATCTTCTTACCCAAACCAGAAGAGAGCAGCCCAAAATCAGTAACTTCCATTTTGGCAGAGGAATATGGCAATGAAATTTGGCATCTAGTTATCTGGAAAGAGTTCAGTGTTCCTTGTAAGAATGGCACTGAGCATTGCCTCACAAGGAAAAGCCCAAAGCCCTGAAGAGGACAGGTGGACTTCAGCAGCACTTAACAGTAAAACAGTACCAATATCTCCTCAAGCACTCCTGTATTTGAGACACCATCTACATCCCATGTAGATCATCTGTTCTGAGCTCCAGAAGACATTAGTCATGGAAAAAAATCAACCCAAACTCTCCCAAATATCTGCAGTAATTCACACAATTAATCATAAAACAATTATTCAATCCTAGTTGTGTTTGTTGGAACATGAGATATATCTATATATATAGATAGAGGTCTGCAAAGCATGTCAGGAGGTCTTGCTCCTCAGTAGCAGATTCACACATGTCCAAACTTAGGGGACAAGATCTGCTTTCAAAAATGGGTCTACTTTAGACCATTGATGCAGCACAGCAATATTTTGGAGCCATCACTCCTTCAAGGCACTTGGAGGCTGTTCCTGCCTCTGACAGGAGAAAGCAGTGTGCTCCCAGCAAAACCAAGTAGACATAGGCATGCCTTAGATCCTCTTTCCTCTCCCACATCCATACCCATTGGATCAATAGGACATGGACTCACCCACTTGGCAGCAGGCTCATCTGGGGCAGTTTTATTTCATGTAAGCCTGTTTCACAGCCAGAGATCTTCAGCTTCCCCACAGGGCTGAGCAGGACCACATGCTTCTCCTTGCACTGAGTCTCTCCCTGCTTGGATTTCACCTGGTCAGGAAAAACAAACTCCTCTTTAATTGCATGCATGGCCACCAAGGAACATTCATCTCAAGATATTGAGTAGTTTTCAAGAGGAAATTTAAGAAAAAAAAGGCAAGAAAAACAGCATATTTCAAGGTTCCTCCACTCTGGCTTGTGACTTGCACAACTCCAGCTCCAAGCCATCCATCCTGAGGAGTCAGCAGCTAAATCAAAGTCTCCAAAAACATGTTAACTAGCACAAGAGTGACCTTCAAAACCACAGACTCTCCAATAGCAGCAGTTTCATGGCTGGTTTATCAGCTAACAGCTGATGTGTTTTGACACCAATTTCAAAAGGATTATTGCAACAACAGGCTATTCTCTGCTTTAGAGCAGGAGTGGTATGCAAATCTCTGCTGCAACACAAATAGACTATGTCTGCTGGAGAAAATATGGGGAAAAAAATCAATCATTCCTCAGTGAACAAAGCATTTTTTTCCTAGTGCCATTGTTACCAGTCTGGTTTTATGATTACTGATAGGATGTAGTTGAAAACAGATGTCAAGGATTTCTCAATATTGTACAAGACCAACAATAACAAACTTGTCAAGCTCATCTGGGCTAGGAAATCCAAACCAGTCTGACTCACTGCATGTTTGAGCTGGGCTTGCACTTTGGTTTGTCTAGGCAGTAGGAGGGAAATGGGACAGAACACCACAAGTATGTCCCACTGTAGTTACCCCTAGACACCAAACCATAGGCTCAGACCAAAGCACCAGCAGTGCTGTACGAGCAGCACAAAAATGCCTTTGCTCCAAAGGGCTAAAGTCAAGTGAAACTGGGCAGAAGTGTGAGAGGAACAAAAAAACCCCAAGAAATTCTAAGGTAACACAAGCTAACTGGATCAAACACCCCAGTTACACTGAGAGGCCAAGAGGTTTGCCTGGGTTTTGGGCCCTCAGACCCTACAGCTAACTTGCAGCTGCCTTACACCCAAAAGTATTTGTTACTGCAATATTCAGAACCAACAGTCTCCACAGACAACTACACCAAGATTTTCCCCCAGTACCTACCCAAATTTGTAGTCTACCCCAAAGCCCTCTGAAGCCCAGTCCTCCTCTGATAACCTACAGTGAGGGGAACAGTGCTGGAAACCTGATGAAGGAGCAGATGGGACACTGCCAGGTCACCTCTAACCATGTCCCTCAGCAGCACATCTCCATGGCTTTTCACCCCTCCAGGGATGGAGACTCCAGCACTGCCCTGGGCAGCCTGGGACAGGACTGGACAAGCCTTTTGGGGAAGAAATTGTTCCTCATGTGCAACCTAAACCTCCCCTGGTACAACTGGAGGCTGTTTCCTCTCATCCTATCATTTGTTAACCTGAAGGAGACCAATCCCCACCACCTCTTTGCAGGGAGCTGGAGAGAGTGAGAAGCTCTCCCCTGAGCCTCCTCTTCTCCAGCCTAGCCAACCCCAGTTCCTCAGCTGCTCCTCAGCACACTTGTGCTCTAGATCCTTCCCCAGCTTCCTTGCCCTTCTCTGGCCACACTCTAGCACCTCCATGTCCTTCTTGGAATGAAGGGCAGAATAAGATGTTTTTTAATCCCACTATTAACTGCTATGCATTGAATTCCCATCTGCAAGTAATATAATCAGTGCAAAAGGAGGAGAAAAAAGTACTTTTATGCCCACTAGGGCAAAAGTAAACTTAAACCTCTGAATTTTGGGAAGCTCTTACACAACTCCTCAGTCAAACATGCAGCAATCAGCACAAAGTTGCTCAGCTCTGTGAAGTTCTGCAGTGCTTGGCCTAAAGATCTGCAGATTCTTATTTGCTTTTATTTACTGTAATTTACTGACTGTAATCCAAATCAGCTTTTTGCTCAAGAACCAAATGTTTGCTGTTGTTACAGAGAAAGTCTCTTTTTCAACCAACTTTTCCCTCCTTCCTCCCTCAAGGGTGAACTTTGGGAGCAGCAGCTCACTGCAGAGATCTTAGTAAAAGATTACTGTGGCAAACCAGGACACATCCTTCATTTTTATTCCTCTGACAGCCCTAAAGCAGATGCAGTGAACCTCACACCATGGACTCCACGAGTGCAGCAACATCCTGAGAAGAGAAGAGTTTTGTCATCATCTCCAAACCCGGGGTACTGTGAGCAACAGAAAACTATCCACAAGCCTCTGAGCTCACACCAGCTTGAACTAAGCTTTAGGGATGGAAACCTTGAGTGAGCACAACTAGGATTTTCACTCTTCTTTGGCGTATGCAATGGGCAGCAATAGCTAGAAGGTTTATTTGATAAAAGAATAGAATGGCATAACATTTACCCATACACACATCTGACTGGCTTGGAAGCTTCCAGGGTGAAGGTCACCAAACTGAGGTACACCACTCCCTGTGCCCCATCAAAATCTGGAACCCCAGTATCCCATCAGGGTGAGGGTTGGAAGATCACCCAGTGCATTCCCCCTGCTTGCCCAGCATCCCCTCCAGGGGCCTTGGCAATCTCTGCACACCAGGACACTCCCCAAGCTCTCTGGGCAGCCTGGGCCAGGGCTCTGCACCCTCACAACAAACAAGTTTCTCCTGCTGCTCAGCTACAAGCTGCTGGCTTCCAGTGTGTGCCCATTGCCCCTTGGGCTGGCCCTGGGCACCCCTGAGCAGAGTGTGGCCCCAGCCTCTTGCCCCCTGCACCCTTGAGTGTGACAGTAACATCACTGCCATCAGGGGTTGGGTTCAATATTGGTTTCTATCTATTTGTATCTATTTCATTTTATTGCTGTTATTTCCATTCAATCTTCCAGTTTCCTTTCCCACCCCATAAGTCTCTCTTCCCTGTTTCCTTTCTCTTCTCTTTGGGCAGGAAGAGAGGTTCACAGAGAGCTTCTGTCACTCACCTAGTGACCAGCCCAGCCCTGACCCATGACATTAACTTCATCAGCACACCCTAAAGATGCAGCACTCCAACCTTCTGACATACCTGCACTAAGAAGGTGGCACAGGAGCTATAGCTTGTCAAGCACCACAGAATGTCAGTGACTTGCCAAAAAGCAAGACCACGAATGTGTTGAGTTTGAGAGGATGATCAATAAATGCCAGGGAACTTGCTTCTTCATCCTAATGAAAGGAAAGAAATACCAGCCCTGCACTCTAAATGTCCTCCTTCTGAGTGTCTCTGTTCTCAGACCTGCTTGTTATTGATTCAGAGGCTGAATTAAAAGTCAATGAAAGCTTGAAATACTGGATTTAAATTTAAGGGGAAATACTTCACAGGTACTCGGAGTGGTTTGGCAATTTGCTGCTTCATTTCAGTCCTCTTGGCCACAGATACCCTCCCAGTCAAGGCTGATGCCAGCTGCTGGAGACCTTACACACACCAGTGCTCTACTGCTCCACGCTTTGCATTCAACTCTCAACATCTCCTTAAGAGTTTAAAACTTCCTGTATTTGTTTTCCTGCTTTCTGCATGTTTATTTAAAAGGAAACAATAAATTGTACCTCAAGAATATGGGAAAATATATTAATAGTAGAGGTAAATGCATGTGTGCACATATGCTTCAGTGGGCAGGATGGCTTTCCAACCTAAAGCAGCTAGGCTGAGTGGAGAAAGTCACTTCTAACACTCCAGTAGTTTACAGCAGAGGAAACTTAAGGTCTGGGAATGAACACAGGATCCATCTAATCAACATGTGATCAAACTGCAAACCCAAGCTGCTGGCTTCCACTTGGTGCCCAGTGCCCCTGGGCACCCCTGAGCAGAGTGTGGCCCCAGCCTCTTGCCCCCTGCACCCTTCAGCTCTTGCTCAGCATGGAGCAGCTCCCCTCTGGCTCTGCTCTGCTCCAGCCTCAGCATTCCCAGGGCTCTCAGCCTTTCCTCCTGTGCCCTCAGCATCTCCCTAGCCTCTGCTGCACTCTCTGCAGCAGTTCCTTGTCTCTCTGGAGCTGGGCAGCCCAGAGCTGGCCCCAGCACTGCAGCTGTGGCCTGGCTAGGACAGAGCTCCACTCAAGAACACCTCCCCAGCTGAGGAACAGGCTGAGGTCTGGATCAGGCTTTCACACAGAAGCTGCACTGAAATACCCTCCAGGACTCCACTAAGATCTCCAGTGCTTTTAAGTCAATCTAACTTTGGTTTAGCCAAACCCGTTAAGTTCGGAGGGCATGAAAACAAAGCCTCATTTCCTAGCTAGGGGAGGTTTGGAAAGGAAATGTCAGACAGACTGTAAGCAAATACAGGATTGGTTTGGGGTGATAGAACCTTTCCTTACCTTCCAAAGAATTACTGCCATAAAGAAATGTGAAGTTCCACAATTAAACTGCATATTTTGAACACATACAAATATACACTGGCCTAAAAAATCAGTCCTCATCCTCACTCCTCCAGAGAGCCACTTGACACCCTGAGGAGGGATCCATGCCCATGTACCCAGAGCAGCATTTGCTTGCTACACCATTTTACAAGTACTCAACAAGAGCAAATACCTAATTCTTTATTAAACAATCAAAGACAACAAAAAGCAAGTTCCTGTTGTCCCACAGTATTACACTACTAATCCTCTTTGGATGGCAATCAAAAGCCCCCCAAATGCCAAGCTAGGGAAGTGCATTTCCAAGCAGTGGTAGCCTCTGGCTCTTTGGCTTCCTCTTCACTCTGTTGCTTTGGCAGAGAGGAATAATCCTGCCCTGTCCAATGGCAAATTCCCAGTGTACCTCCTACCAGGGCTATCTCAGACCTCTTTATCTTACTTATAGGATGGTTTAATTGTAATTAAATGAGTTTTCCTGCTTTGGAAGAGGCAGGTAGGTTTTTACTCTTGCATTGTTCTACTTCATTCATTGCCCATGTGCCAAGTTGAGTTCCCTCAGCTGCTCCTCAGCACACTTCTTCTCTAGACCCTTCCCCAGCTTCCTTGCCCTTCTCTGGACACACTCCAGCAGCTCAGTGTCCAGAGGAGAGTGAGGAGCCCAAAGCTGAGCCCAGGATGGGAGCTGTGTCCTCCCCATGCACAGACATCCAGCAAGAGTGAAGTGCACTGCTGTCAGTGCTCAGCTGTGTATGTAAGTGTATGCCAACACCTGTAATATAAAGATAAAGATAGGGCAACTACTCTAATGTAAAGCAAAGATGACATTTTAATCAAATAAAAAACTTGTATCAGGTTGAGGGGAGCTGAAAAGAGGCTAAAACTGAAAGAAGAATTTCATGTGAGGCAACATTTCCATTCAGCATCATCTCCAAGCCACAGAAGTCCTGATGCTCTCTGCAGAGCTGGAGTCAGGACCAGCTCCATAAAAGCTAATGCAACTAGGCATAACACAATAAAAGATATTACCTTCCCAATGCATTATTGCTGCCAATTATAAGAATCACTTCAACTTAATTTCCAAGGCACAATCACCCTCCCCTGGAAGAGTCTCTTTTTTACATCTCAAGCAGGATTACATTAAGGCAATAACTCACCTCCCAGCTATAATATCACTCTCCCTTATTGCAAAAATACATTTCATAAATACTTCTCATCGACAAGGCAAGCTAATTCAGGTTAATTTTATTGTATTTTGGGGCTCCCTCCCATTCGTGGGCAATTACCTTTCTCCTGTTATTGCCTTGCCAGGACGTAATCACAACAATTATTTGGAGAAGGAGGTGGATAAATTCCACATCAGACTTGCTGGCATTTTTGATAAACCAGCAGCTTTATCTCAGCAAGTGGCAGGGACATTGGATAACTCAGGCATCAGTCAAGTGGAGCTGACCCCCAAGTGCATTGCACAATATCAGGAGTGCTTCCAAAGAAACTTTCCTCTGTAATCCATCATTCCTTTATAACACCAAACCAGCTCTACCTGAAGAGCAGGGGATGGAGAATAAGAACCAAATCAATCTAAGCAATATGAACAAACCCATTAATAGTGCTCCTTAAGCTGAAGATGAGGGAGGGAGCTGAGTTGGATACCAGGGAAATCTTGAAAGGGAGTACAACAGCTTTAAACAAATGAAGCAGCAAGATAGGGATTAGGAATGCACTACAAATACAAACACATCCACAGGAAAATAAACAGACACAAGACAAGTGTCAAAACACTTGTACAAATACACAAGATTATAGTCCTGGCTAACAGAGCTGAGTTTTCCTATTGTTATCAGTCTCAGTTTGATGCAGGACAGAGCAGGCAAGGCTTTCACTGCATTAAAGCATCTCAGTTAGTACAATCTCTTTACTAAGCTTTCACATAATAACTACAAGAAGTCCAGCAAGGAACAGAATTCCATTTAGAATTCATTTTGTCACAGAACAAAAATATTGCCACATTGTCCTAACAGCAGAAAAAAATCCCCAAGCTCCTGAATACAGAGCCATTCCTGAGGGATGCTCACAGCCAGAGCCACAGGCACATGTCAGCCTCCAACCCATCTGTGGGTACCACAACAGACTCAGGGATGGAGGGGGGGACACAGCTGCTTGTGGAAAATGCCCCCATGTCTGCCTGCTTTCAGAAAGCATTTCTGCAGCAACCTGCTTAAAAAGCTGTTCAGCACATTACAGTGGTGATAATTGATTCCTGCCAAAGCCATATGCCAGGCAGATATTGTGTCTCACCCCAAGGTGTGGTTGGGCTCCAAGCAAAGCTGTGAACTAATCATACACTATAAACACCACTAAAGGAACAGGAGCTACATCCCACACACTGACTATGCACCCAGGATGGGGAGGGAGCAGGAGCAAGGCAGAGGAGCCTGAGAGCTGTGTCTGCACTCTCCCTGCCAGCTGGGGCTGGGAGAGTTCACATCTTCTACCTGAAAGCCTGTGCTTTGCCACATATCAAACGAGGAAGAACTCCCCTCCCAGCTAATTCTGCTCCTTTCAACTGGCAGTGAGAGGGGGAGAAATGAAAAGGTTAGATAATAAATTATTAGTTTGATGTCACTTGCCAGCTCTATCACACCTAGCTTTGAACAGGAGGCAGCTAGTGATTCTTCCTACCAAGCCTGGAGAGCATCAGATCTTTCCCTGCCTTTATTCCAGCTGCCTGCTAAAAGATGTGACTATTTATACATAAATATAACCAAACAAATGATTGTTTAAAAGAAAAAGTGAAGCAAGATTTCCCCCCCCCCCCCCCT
>VWZO01007855.1:209412-236066 GCA_013396975.1 Bucco capensis
CGTTCCACTTCATAAAATAAAACCAAATTTCTTTTGTGGAAGAGAAAGAAATTCTACATGGGGACAGAAGACACAGAATATGCCAAAATACTACTTTTCTAAGCCACATTGCCACATAAAGCAGATTAAACCCACCAGAGATAGCACTATTAAGACGTTTTTAACAGTGATGGCAGTTGCCAGCAGGAATAGTTAGATATGCAACTTTGATTGTGCTAGAACTATTTTCCTAGAGGAGCATTATTAATGTTACAAAACCAGATATTCCACAGATTTGCATCTCAGCTTCATTTTCATTATTTGAAGAACATGCTTATTGACTAAAAAGGTGCTGATTCCTTTCAGGAATGTCTTGAGAAAGATAAACAGCTACTTTATTTCACTACCAAGCTGCTGAATCACCCCCCCTCACCTCACTGAAGCATGAAGCCTGGCTTTTCAGGGAGGTGGGGGGGTTAGGGCTTAACAAAAAGCAGCCTTGTCCTCTCAGCTCTGTGATGGGAAAGGTCTACTGATGCCTGTTCCCAAAGCATGACAGAGCTACAGAGATTTACAGGGCAGCATCAATCTTGTCAGCTGGGTTCTGAACACTGACTGCTGGGCACTGGGGAGCAAGGCAACTCTTTGGTAATGCTGGGCTGGCAGTGGACTGGAAACTTACTTTGGGAACAAGCTGGGATGCCATGGCAGATGAAAGGTCTCCACCTGTAAGGAGGAAAGAAAACACTTAGGTTGAGTTTTCATTTGAATTCTGCAAGAAGAATTGTGTGGCATTTCCTTCATAACCAACTCTAACTTTCAGTAGGTGTCATTCCAGTTTGATTTTCTTACAGGCAACCAAGAATTTTACTGTTCATTAGGTCATCTTAGGAATCCAACACAATCAGCTGGCACACCGAAAGCTTCTTCCCTCACAGCACTACACACCTGGGATGGTTTGAAGAGAAATGCCTTAAAAAAAAAAGATTCATTTCAGGGAGATTTGCCTAGGCAATAATGCACTTCTGAGCTCCTCAGCAAAACAAACAGCCTGCTGTGATTTAGGAAGTAACACATGAAGGCATGAGAGCAAGTGATTTAGCTATATTCTGGGATTAAAAGTACAGCTTGCAAACTATTCAGAAAGTACCTGAGAAATGTTAACTTCAGTGATTAGAATTCTCAGCTTAAACAGAGTCAGTAATTATACATCATTAACCAAAAATACCACAGGCTCCTCTTTGCCCTGCCCTTTGAAGTAGAGGATGATTTCTACTTCCATGGCTTTCCTCCCCTCTATTTTCCTCCCAGTGCTGTTTAGCTAAGGCCACTGTTTCTTTGCTAAGGTGTGCTATGAACATTGCATTTTGGAGAATGAGGGAGACTATCTGCCAAAGCTCAGAGCCCTGACTCCCAGCCAACCTCAATGGGAACTCTTCCACTTCACTCAGGGAACTCTCTACTCCACAGGACAGGAGAGCTGTATCCGGTAGAAGAGATGATAAATCTCTTAGAAGAAAGGAGAGGAACATCTGAGGCTCTCCAAGTCCTCTCAAGCACATCAAGCCTTGACATGTAAGGCAGTGACAGAACTTACAACCACTTCCAAACCACTTACTGGCTGCTGTCAGGTCAGCCAGACAACAAGCACTCAGTCTGACTGAAGGAGCTCACAACCCAGAACTACTCAGGAAACATTCCTTTTCACAACTAATTCTTGGATTGTATTGCCTTGCAAGACAGTTTCCCTCTGTTTCTGGAAGAAATCATGCCAAATGCCAAAATCAAGTTACATTACAGGGGTTTGCTTTAAATAGCATCCCATCTGTGGTGACAGCAGCAGTTTAACTGCTAGCCAGGTTCCACATGAAGCACTGCTCATCTACAGCATCCCCAAAGTGCTGCTCAGATGCCTAAGTGCAATCCACACACACAGTTCATGACCCATTTCTGCCCCAGGTTGAGCTCAACCATCTCCTAGTCCAGAAGGATTTCCTTTGATGACAGGTAACACCTAAGCCCTGGTGCTTAGAAGCTGACCTGCAGCTAGACAGTTGGCAGCTGTACAAGACCACTTCTAGAAGTCAGAGGGCTAGGAAAGCCCAAAACATCCATCCAAACTGCACCCCAACCTTGCAAAGACTGTCTTGTTGGAAGATGCCAACACATGCACTGCTAGCTTGTAGTTGAAGGGTTCCCCTGAGGTTGATTTTGGAGATAAGAACCTGATACCTCTTCTGAACAGCAAAGGAATTGCCACTGATCAAATTCAATCAGGATATCTCCTTCTGGATCTCATTCCAGAAAGAGACACCAGAATCACTGGGATCTGTCTTCATATCTTATTGGCATCAACCCCTTCTCCAAACTGGAGGATCTCCTGCATCTGCAGGGTAGGATCAACTGAAGACATCAATTAACAAGCAGAAATGAGAAGAGTGTAATTGGTCCTGACTAACACCAATGAGTCTCCCGCTCAGTTCCTGCCTCAGACCTGAGCTTGGGGATCTCAGCTCCACTTGGCCTTTCCAGCAAGCTGTGCCCAAGTTCCCCAAAAGCTTTGCTGCCAGCCAAGAGCTGTGCTGAGGCTGAAGCCACACTGCTGAGCAGCCAGGCAGCAGGATGCTCCTGACACCTAGGAGATGCACAAACAGCTGCAGGTGCTGAACAGAAACTCCTGCACAGTAGCACAGGAGATGCTGAAGGAAGCTCCTGTTTGACAGATCCATCCTGTGAGCATCCCCAACCTCTGAAGATGTCAGACCAAGCATTTAAAGAACAGTGAGAGGTTAAGAGGAATTATTTTGGATGTAAAGGCCATGAAAAATTTCAGCCATGTTCTAGACTATCAACAGAATATAAATCCTTGAGTTTAAAGAGATTTTCTTGTTTGATTTCACTGGACTGCAGCCTGAAAAGTCCATGTGATTGCAGCACTATGGTAGAACTCTTAGAACTATTTCTCTCAGTTCACCAACTTTTAAACACTAAAGGAAGATTCTCCTTGAGAGAGAAGCCCTCAGGACCCCCAGAACACCACACACTCTGCTTTCAGCACTACCATTTCAACCCAGCTAGTCTAGCAAGTCCCTATCTGAATCCAATTCCATATGAAAACATTTAAAGAACATTAGATTTTTGGTCAAGATGAAAGAGGGGAAAAAAAAGCCCAAGCAATCTATTCTAATTGGGTTCCCATGGTAACTGTACAATTGGGTTTTGCACTGGAACATCCCCAAGGCCCAATGCACACTTGTAAAATATACTTCAAACAGCCTGAATTGTTTTTACATTACAGCACTCCCAGGAAGATCAATTACTAGACATCCCCACCCTAACTATTAGTGGCAGGAGATGTTAACACTGTTGGCCAGATTAACATAAGTCATGTAGGAACCACCACATCTCACCAGCATTAGAAAAAACAAATTACACACTCCAGATTCCTCGGCCACCTTCCCTGTGATAACCCAATAATCCAGCCCTGAATGGTGGGAATCAACCCTAACTCTGTGCCAAACCATTTGGCTTCCCATCTTGATCCCAGGGATGAACAGACATTAATAATGTCATTAATAATGGCATAAGAAGACAACCCACAGGGTTAATCATATCCTTAGGAACTCTCACTGTGGAATCATGGAATCTTTCAGGTTGGAAAAGGACATCCAAGATGCTGGAGCCCAACCAGTTAACACTGCAAAGTCCATCAGTAAACCATGTCCCTCAGCACCACATCTAGATGCCTTCAAAAGTCTACAGGGATGGTGAGTCCATCCCTGCCCTGGGCAGCCTGGGCCAGGCTTAACAACCCTTTTGGGGAAGAAATTGTTCCTAATATCCAACCTAAACCTCTCCTGCCACAACTTAAAGCTGTTTCCTCTTGTTCCTTGGGAGAAGAGGCCAATCCTCACCTTGCTCCAAGCTCGTTTCAGGGAATTGTAGAGTGAGGAGGTCTCCCCTGAGCCTCCTTTTCTCCAGCCTAACCAACCCCAATTCCCTCAGCTGCTTCTCCTGTGATTTGTGCTCTAGCTGCCAGCTCTATTTCCAGCCCGAAGAGGAGACTGGGGAAGGGATTTCCCTTTTGCCCCCACCCTTCTCTTTGCATTAGATCAGCTCCTACCAAACACCAACAGAGCAGGATGAAGGGGAAATGAAGTTGTGTGAATTGTTTTGCTAGGACACTGCTGACAGTCTGAAAATGTCCTGTCAGCAGAGCCAGCCCACTGCTGCCAAGCAGAGTTTGTGCAGCTCAGCTGTATTTTTAGCTGCTGTACATTCCATTTTGTGGTTTTTATACATGCCACAGGAAGAAAAAAAAAAATCTTTTCACAGGGCCTTTAAGTAGACTTGAGGTGTTGATTAAAAAGTTTAATTAACAGACCCTTCTGCATGCTTGGATGTCCAAACAAGCAAAGATAACATTATTGTTTGCACTGTACTGTGATCTGAAGCAGTCAGGTCATTTAAATATCATTGCAAGATGGTTATGCAGCAGCAACATTTACCAGACAGCACTAAGACTTGCTATCTGCTAATGCAGAGCTACCTGCAGGGACTTCAGTTTCCTCCTGGAGCATGTAGATGGCATGATTCAGAGAGCAAACCACATCTGACTCCAGTGGGATGTGCAGCTCATCTGGCCTCCACTGAAAGAGCTGCATGCATCTGCTCCTCAGGCACTGAAAAAGTGGTCTCTGAATAATAATTAAAAGCTGAAAGTGCACCCAACAGGTGCAGCTCAGCTCTTCAGTGCCCCAACCTTCAACAGCACATAGCTACTGAGGATAAAGAGGACAAGTATTTAGTGATTTTCATTGGTACGTCAAAAGAAGTAGAATTCAAACTTAAGTCAGGAGGGAGATTCCAGCTTGTAAAATAAAAGCTAGTTTCTGAGCCCAAATCCAACATCCCCAGCTGCCTATTCCCATAGCCACAGCTCAGCTACATGCTGGGCACTGACCAGATCTGACCCAACTCTGCTTCTCCAGGTGCTCTTTACTCCCTTGGCAGAGCTGCTCAAGACAAGAGCTCCTCTGCCAGCAGTGCCATTTCCCCAGCACTCCACTTGGAAAGCAGAGGGCAAGTCACACTCTTTGGACCCATCAACTCCTCTCTTCCTCCTGGAGGCTAAAGGTGACTTCTCAATCACCTCCAGAACCTCTAATGCCTTGGGAAGAACTTCAGCTGCACAGCCAGGTTCTGCAAGTGACTTGAGAAGATACCTGGCATGATTGCTGCCACTTTATTTGGCACAACATCCCCCACCAGAGTCCTGCCAGGCACCAGCACGTGGTGCTTTTGCACTGCTGAGAGGAAACAAAGGAAACAACTAGACCTGGTCTAGTGACTGGCATCCCTGCTCAGTGTGGGGAGGTTGGAACTAGATGATCTTTAGGGTCCCTTCCAACATGTCCATTCTATGATTCTATGAACTTGAGAAAGGATTAGCAAAACACATCCAAATGGTGATGTCTTCCCAAAGGAAAACCCCCACACTCACTCAGCTTCCAGAAACTCCAAGGCCACACAAGCTTGATTGATATTCACATACATTTGGCTACTTTAAACACTAACCTGGCCCGTACCAGCAGATCATCAGCTTCCCAACTGCATTGTGTGCTCCTAGAAAACACCTGAATACAAGTTTGGCCCTGCTTTCATGCTTTGGTTGCTCCTCCAGCTGACCAAAACATAGCTGTGCTGGGTGATCAGGTTGGAGTTAGAGGAGACAAAGTTTACCACAGCATTCTTTTTCCTTGCATTAGGAAGGTTTTACCTCATTATACCTTCCTATAGAAATCAGCACAACTGAAGCCCCTGGCAGTAGAGATCTTTAGCCCAGCAGCTTGCACAGCTATCAGCAGAGGTAAGAAGCACAGAGCCCTGGAAGTCTACAGGAAAGACACCAAACTAGATCTTTTGCTTTAAATATGGCATTCATTTGACAAACTAGCCAAGAGACACACTGAAACCTGTCAGCATTCAAAAAGATCTCAAGCTTCCTGGATTTAAGGCTTGGTCCTACACTTTCTCCTCAGTTCTGCTCTTCACCAGCCCAGCTCTCTTATGAGCACTTGGTAACCTAGAGAGCAGCCCAATCCATCAATAAAGTCAGTGGATTTTGAACTCCTTGTCCATAGGACTCAATTTGTCAGTAAAAACTGCCACCAGCACTGTGCTTGCAGAAAAATGTCCATAAAGGCATTATTGTGACTGCCAGATCAATGTCCATAATAACAAAGAGATTTAACAAGTGCTGCTTTTTATGAGGCATGCCAGTGGTGGGATGTGTATATTCAGCTTCCCAACAACTTCTGGGAATGAGCAATACCAAGCACATTAGGCACTTGCTGACTTCAGTGTCCCAAACAGGAAATTATTCCAATCTTAGCATTCAAGTGAATGTGTTTTATAGGTTTCACACCTTCAGAATGTAATGTATTGTTCTGTGAGTTGTTAACATCTCCCATTTTATATCTACCACAAGCAGCAAAGCTTTTTTTGCTTTGCTCTACAGAAAATAAGTTGAATTTAGGTCAGCTGCATCCCAGGCAGGATGACTCACCAGTCTTCATGCTAACAGACTGGACAGGCTGAGAGTTGGGTTGAGAGAACCTCAACAAGTTCAGCAAGGGCAAGTGTAGAGTCCTGGACCTAGAGAAAAATATCCCATGCAGCAGGGCAGGTTAGGAGCTGAGCTGCTGGAAAGCAACTCTGCAGAGAAGGACCTGGAGTGCTCATGGACAAGTTCACCATGAGCTAGCAGTGTGTCCTCATGGCCAAGAAGGCAAATGGTCTCCTGGAATGAAGGAAGAGTGACCAGCAGGTCAAGGGAGAGTCTCCTCCACATCTACTCTACCCTAGCCAGGCCACAGCTGCAGTGCTGAGGCCAGCTCTGGGCTGTCCAAATCAGAAGAGAGACAAGGAACTGCTGCAGAGAGTCCAGCAGAGGCTAGGGAGATGCTGAGGGCACTGGAGGAAAGGCTGAGAGCCCTGGGAATGCTGAGGCTGGAGCAGAGCAGAGCCAGAGGGGAGCTGCTCCATGCTGAGCAAGAGCTGAAGGGTGCAGGGGGCAAGAGGCTGGGGCCACACTCTGCTCAGGGGTGCCCAGGGCCAGCCCAAGGGGCAATGGGCACACACTGCAAGCCAGCAGCTTGCAGCTGAGCAGCAGCAGAAACTTGTTTGTTTGTGAGGGTGCAGAGCCCTGGCCCAGGCTGCCCAGAGAGCTTGGGGAGTGTCCTGGGGTGCAGAGTCTGCCAAGGCCCCTGGAGGGGATGCTGGGCAAGCTCTGGGGGGGATGCTGCTGGAGCAGGGGGGATGCACTGGGTGAGCCCCAGAGGTCCCTTCCAACTCTCACCATGCTGTGACTCCAAGCTTTATGTTAAACACCCCAGCAAATCAAGCCCTACAATTTGTTGCCACAAAGCTCTTACAACACCAGCAGCAGAACAAGCCTCACTGCTGAAGCCACCTTTCAGTCCCCACAAGTGAGGATGCCAGGGTTTATAACACAGGAGGACATGGCTCCCAGAGAACTTATGCACTGCTCAGAGGCCAAGCAGGTACAGCAGCAGCATTCCAAGGCTTCATTCATGAACATCAGTTGTTCTCTCCCCTCCAAACCCCTAACTGCATGGGAAAAGAACACCACAAAAACACTCCTTCATGGCTTTGACATGTTGTTCTCCTTGGGACTTTTGGCTGTACTGCTCCTTCCAGCAGTTCCCCCTGTCACCAAAGCCACTTTAAAGAGAATTTCCCTGATGCAGCCTTTTCATCCTTGCCACACTTCCCACAACTTAATACTTCTTTTTTCCTGCACAAGTCCTTAAATTAGCCATTCAAGGAAACCCTGATAACCTTCCCAAAGGGCATGAGCTTCTCCTTCAGGCTACTCTCCCTTTAGTGATGCCATTAACTGATTCTCTCCATACGTTAGGCATTAACCAGTGGTGACAAGTTAATTACAGAGTTATCAAGAGATAAAGCAGTCACGGTAACACAAGTTGCAATAGAACTACAACAGTTTCCTAGAGAGCTTCTGTTCACTTGCTGGTGTAATTGGTGTAATTAACTTGTCATGGATCAGAATGCAGATAGGGATTGCTAAAGCCACCTTGCAAGCTCACATGGCTACATCTTTTTCCCTCCTCTGAGGCTTGAGGCTTTGGGTAGCCCAGTCCACAGCTGCAACTTTTCTGTTTACAAACAAAGGAAGCAAAACTTTTATAACTGGGAAAAGTAACATCACAGCCTGACCAAACAAGGAAGCAATGTGGTAAATTTCTCCTCAGTAGGAGTAGCCTGCATTACAGAGGTGGGTTTCTGCCCCAGAAGCAATAAACTTTACAAACATCCTCACATGAAGGAACTTAAAGATGAAATAAGCCCAGAGAGGGGAGGGAGACCTGTTCAAGAGGGCAAAAGTGCCAACCCACAATTAAGACCTTAAATAATTTGGGTTTAAAACTCAAGATACCCTTGTAGTATCTCTAATCCTGTCCTGAGGCTGCAAATGCAGGCCTACAAAGCAGAGCCAGGGCTTGCCATGTTTACTAACACAAGAGGCATGCACATCAGCTCTGCTCACACCATACAGAAACCTTCCCAAAGGGCTACCTGTGCACACGTGTGGGAACAGAGGAGCCTTGTGGCTCACCAGACCCTCTGTGTGCTTGCACACCACAGGGCAGGGAGGCATTGTAATGCAGCAGGAGATTCCCTCATCACCACTCCACTTAAGCTGGACTTCCATGCACTGGAAGGAAGACTAAAGGCCAGAGAAGCAGTTCAGGAAGGGAAAGCTCCTACAGTGCCACTTTTGGTCCCCTGTACATTAGGGAGCCAGGCAGAGCTCAGAGGCCAAAGCTTTCATTGGGTTCACAAGGGAAACCTGTCATCTAAGCAGATCCCTTCAAGAAGATAACCCTTATCTTCCATGCAGCGGGAGCACAAGTCTGGACGCAAGTTATGCTGTGACAGTCATTACTAAACTAAGTGTTATGCCCCAGTATATAAAAAGGAGGTTTTTCTGGGTGAAACTACCCTGCAGGGTTTGCACCTTACCCTTTAATAAGAGCTTCACTTCACATAAACAAGATACCACTCAGAACAGGTTTATTGGCGAGTCAGGGGCAATAAAATCCATCCCTCTTTACATGTCCTGGGCTTTAAAACCCACATGCAGTCACAACATCACACCCATTTTACAAAGGCTTTTACATCAATGGCAAGACGACATTATTCTGTTAACATCCATGTGGCACACATTAGTTCAGGGCAGCTTCATGCTAATCTGCTCTGACCACGGGCTGCTGCCACCCTTTCACCCCGGCACAGCCCGATGGAAAACCAACTCTCTTAGGAATGCCTCAGCAGCCACAAAACCCTGGAGTGGGGTGAAGGGAAGGTTTGGCAGAGCTGGGGCAGCTCAGCACCACCCTGGGTGAAGCTTTACAACCTCCATGCCTCTGCAGGGATCCTTTCCCACACGTGGCTCCAGCAGTCACATAGAAAGGCCTTGGCGCGCAAAACCAGAGCCACTTCCTCTCCTAAGCTCTGCAGGTGTCAGGGAAAGTGGAGAGCAGGGAGCAGAGAAACCCTCACGACTCGTGCGTAAGTAAAACCTCAGCACAGAGGCCAGCCCCGAGAGGTTATGACCGCACACAGCTGCTCAGGAGGACGCAGGGAGCCCTGTCTCTGCCCCAGCCCCGTCCCTGCCCCAGCTCCCTCCCTTCCGCCATCTTCCCCCCCTAAGCCCTCAGCAGGAGGCTGCTACAACCACCTCCAACCCCGCCAAGGACCGCGCAACCCAAGCCTAGGGCCAAACCCCGCTGCTCCCCGGCCCTGCCGCGCACCTGCCGGCTAGCAGACGGAGGGATAAGGGCAGAGAAGCGGGCGGAGAGGCTGCCGCTGCCGCCACAAGCCCTGCGCCACGGCGGGAGGCTGTTCCGGTAAGGGGAGGCGGTGCCGCGCTGCCGGGGTGGAGCTGCCCGGGCGCTCCGGTAACCCAACAGTGAAGCGGGCCGAGGAGCTTTAAGCCCCGGCTACAAGCCTTAGCGTGTCTCCAAGCCCTGCTAATAACACATAGCTTCCTACCTGGCTCTGCTGAGGCTGCTCCAGGGCGGACTCAAAGGGATGCTTTGCCCCCCTCGGCCTGCTCATATAGCCGGGCCGGGGAGGTGCGGCTCCCCGGGCGCATGCAGCCCACCTGTGACCGGCCGGGTCACACAGGTGCTCAGAAACATGGATTGATGTGAAAAGGTCATCATAAAGTCGTGGTTTGTGGGGGTAGTGATGCAGGAGGTGGAGGTAGAACTCTGCGTGGTGCTGAGCAGCTGGGGTCCTCCTGCACCTTGGGTTTAGGCAGTGAATGTGTAAGGCTGCTGAGCAAAATCCATCACATCTGGAAGCAAAATGTAGACCTTAGAAATAAAATGTGTGTGTGTGTGTTAGAATCACCTAGGCTGATGAAGGAAAACCTGCTGGCTCTATACAACTCCCTGAAAGGAGGATGGAGCAAAGTGGGGGTAGATCTCTTCTCCCAAGGAACAAGTAATAGGACAAGAGGAAGCAGTAGCAAGTTGCACCAGGGAGATTTAAGTTGGATATTGGGAACAATCTCTTCCCCAAAAGGCTTGTCAAGGCCTGGAAGAGGCTTCCCAGGGCAGTGCTGGAATCACCATCCCTGGAAGGGTTGAAAAGCCATGGAGATGTGGTGCTGAGGGACATGGTTAGTGGTGACTCCAGCACAGTTGGATCTGATCATCTGAAAGGTCTCCTCCAACCTAAGCAATTCTGTGAATCCATGACTATTCTGCTCTCACTTTGGGGCAGGATGATGAAGGGCAACAGGCAAAGACTGGCAGCATGGAGGAACCAGCCTTTTTCACTCCTTGACAGAGTTAGGGTTAAGGATGCAGACAGTGAATTAGAGACTTTGCAGAGTGGGAAGGGGTTGGGGATCACAGTTCCTAAAAGAGAAGAGGGAATGCCAGAGGAAAGTAGACTATAGGATGAGGTTTATTTGAGGTCATAAAAATAAACAAACCAGGACAAAAACTGGTAGTGAAGTTTCTAACAAGAAACCACTGTCTGATTCTTAATCTGAGTTCTAGCAGTAGAAGTTGTATCAGTTCTGTTGTATGACTCAGAAGCCACAAAAAGGAGGAATCCACTTGGGAAAGATCAGAACAGTTCTTAAAAAGTCATGACAGAGTTCTGGAAATCCTTTTTATTTTTGCAGGGAATGGACATAAAATGGCATCAAGTTAGTGCATGTGTGTTAAATCTGATTCTAAAAGTAGATATATATATATATAAAATAGTGTCCAAAATGCAGAAGCTTCCCCAGTGCAACTGAAAATACCTTTGGAATACTCGGGCTTGGTGCAAGTATACCAAAGGGTAGCAGCTCACCCTGGTGTGCAGTAGCACTGAGGCATTCCTGCTACCTTTAGAAGCAATATTTTTAGCATCACACCTACTTTTCCTCTTTGCTTTCTGGGCTATTAACCTTGACTCTCTCCAGGCAATGTAAGCAAGGAATGTTTACCACCCTGCCTGACTTTCTGTACCTAGGCAAAGCATTTGGCCAAAAGTCACTGCTGAGCTTGCTCTCAGACAGTAAAAATGTCCCAAGTTTCCACAGCACCTTGCTAATTGCAGCCTGCAAACACAGCAATGCTGACCAAGGTGGAAGTGAGCTGTGAATCTGGGGGAGCTCTGAAGGGTGAATTGCAATCAATAGAAATGCTTTAACTATGATAAATCCAAATCTTGTGGTAGGAATCAAGGAAATATACTTTAAAGCAGCAAACAAGTCATACTACAATAAAGGAGAAGCCCTCCCCATGCTGGGATACTGTAATTTCCAGTGGCAACTGAGATGATTGAAGAACACTGCTGCTTCGGTAGGAGAAGAGCATATCCTTGCATAAAAGTGTGCCCAGCCTGGGTCTCTGTACCCCACAATTCCTGAAATCTGAGGGCATTAAGGTAGAGATCTGTACTTGTAACTGTCATCATCTCTGAAATCATTTGTCACCCTCACTAATAAATAATTTCACTCCCTGCTCCCCCAAAACATTGCCCAAGGTTGTTTGATTCCACTTTCCAATGTGGAAGCATGGACTCATCTCCATTAAAACAAAAACAACTCCAGCAAGTCCACTCGGAGCCTGGAGCTATTGAACAGGAATCCAAGTGGTTCCTGCCCTGGGAGAGGAAGGAAATTGGGTGGTTCAGAGAGTAGAATTCCTGGTAAGTTAAGAAAAAATGTATTTTAGTAGACAAACCATTTTGAGCACTTAGGAAGAAGCTTGGCACTGGGAGAAATATGATTTCCTGTAATCAAGGTGCTGGGAGTTGTTTGACAGTC
This sequence comes from Bucco capensis, assembly GCA_013396975.1. NCBI lineage: Eukaryota > Metazoa > Chordata > Aves > Piciformes > Bucconidae > Bucco > Bucco capensis. The sequence continues at coordinate 221,774 of VWZO01007855.1, forward strand.
ACTAATGCCTTTAGGGAAATCTAGGAGCAAAGTGTGTAAATGAAAGGGATATGAGCAGAGATTCATTTTCTTTAGGGCAAGCCATCAAGAGTCCTGGTGTTTCATACCTGCCCTGCTTCAGTTGCCTTAGTTAGCTCCTGGCTGCTCCATTCTGTGTCAATCTTGGTGAAGCTAACCTCTGAGATGCTACAGAGAACTCTGTGTGATAAAAGGCTTACAAATGTTAAATAAGAGGAGTTTTTGGTCAATAAGGCTACTGCTAAATCTCCTGTTACATTAAGTGTGCCTGGAGTCCTAGATTTAGGAGAGGTGTTGAAGCTCTTGCCAAATTCCAGCCAGGGTCTAGCACTTCCAATAATTATTACAGGCAAATTTACAGCAGAGATTTTCTTTCCTATTGACATACTCAGCATATTTGCAAAAGAAAACATGCTTCAATTGATTGGATGAGTGGAGCCTGCTTAGGGATGTGCCCATCTTTGTCATAATCATCCATTACTTGACAAATAGGCTTAATTATGCTGTTTTTCTGAATGAAGATTACTCCTTGTGCTCCTCAGAATCCCAGAATTATTAAGGTTGGAAAAGATTTCTAAGGTCATCAGCTCCAACCATCAACCTAACTCTGCCAAGCCCAGCACTAAACTATGTGATGAAGTGCCACAGCTCCATGGCTTTGCAAGCCCTGCAGGGATGGAGACTCCAGCACTGCCCTGGGCAGCCTGGGACAGGCCTGGACAACTCTTTCAATGAAGAAATTGTTCCTAATATCCNGTATCCAGAGGGGAGTGAGGAGCCCAAAGCTGAGCCCAGGATGGGAGCTGTGTCCTCCCCAGTGCCCAGCCCAGGAGGCCAATTCCTGCCCTAGCCCTGCTGCCACACTAGTGCTGAGCCAAGCCAGGATGCTCTTGGCCTTCTGGCCACTCTGCTGATTCATCTTCAGCCCCAGTTGACCAGCACCTGCAGCTCCTTTTTCCCCTAGGCAGCTTTCCAGCCACTCTGCCCTAAGCCTGAAGCATTCCTGGAGTTGTTGTGACCCAAGTGCAGGACCCAGCCCTTGTTGAACCTCATCCCTTTGGCCTTGGCCCATGCTGCAGCCTGGCCACATCCCTCAGCAGAGTCTTGAGCAGATCAGCACTTCCATCCAGCAAACTAACTGAGGGTGCTCTCAACCTCCTTGTCCAGATAACTCCCCTGGTCCATATAGTTCCCTTTGTCAAGTGAATTCCTTTTGTTCCCCAGCCCAGCTCTGAGTGCAGGTACCTGTGCACTTGTTAGCATCATCTCTTGTAGTCTCCACAATGAATCCTCTCCCAGCTGGTGCTGCCCTGCCTCGTGCATGGCTGGAAATGGATATTAGGGCTGCTGGCTGGAAACGTGCCCTCAAATGCATTGGGAGTTTGATCCTATTTTTCAAGCTGCCAAAGAGATAATGTCAGAACATTTCTGAAATGGGATCCTAACATCAAGATATAGTGCAGCAATCAGCTGCCATCAGGCAGAGCAGAGCCTGAAGCTGGGGATGGAGCAGGCTACAAGAGAATTTCCATTTTCATTCCCTATGTCAACAGCTTTGTAACTTCCCTAGCAGATTGTTTTATGCTTTCCAGAGATATTCTCAGTAGACTGCAAACACTCCATTCAGCTCAGCCTTCAGAACCCAAAGAATTAGATATGCTGCAGTTTATGAAATGGATGTTTATGAAAGTATCCTTGCTTTGAATTGCTCCAAAACCCAACATGAATTCAAAGTCTGACAGCCTAAGCAGCAAATAAGAGGGCCATAGTGATCTCCCAAATGGAGCCTTAACTATTGAGGTGCTCATATTGAAAATGCAATTTGCTGTCTAGATGTTTATGAATGTCTTCAAATTCCCTTTCCTAATGGCCCCTTCCTGACAGGCCTTTCTCCACTCTGAAATATGAGGAGAGAGGGATGCACAATGGAGCCTGTGCCATTAGAGGAGGAACACCTCTTGCCCTCCAGCCAGCAGCTCTCCTTGGGAAGGCAGGGAGGAGACATGCACCTGCAGGAGCTTGCAGAGCCCAAGAGCCACTACAGGGATGCAGGATTCCTTGACTGCAGCCCAGGGAGCTCAGATGCTAACCTGTGCAGTGACATTCAGGGAGCCTGTGAAATGGGGGAATTCTGTGGGATTTGATAAACTGGGTGTGTGTCACAACAGCAAAACTCATCCCAGAGCCACTGGATAGGCAGAACTGTTCAAGCTGAATGACTCTTTATGGGTAGAAATGTGTCTGTGTTGCTGTGGTGAGGGTCCACCTTGAAGGAATCCAGTTCCTCTGGATCTCCTCTGGATCATCTTTGTGCATCAGTGTGATGGAGAAAGATGGCAGCAGGGCAATCATCCCATGATTCCATCCCTTCTATGATTCCTTTCCTTCTATGATTCCTTTCCTTCTATGATTCTATTTCTTCTATGATTCCTTTCCTTCTATGATTCCATCCCTTCTATGATTCCATCCCTTCTATGATTCCATCCCTTCTATGATTCCATCCCTTCTATGATTCCTTTCCTTCTATGATTCCATCCTGTCTATGATTCCATCCCTTCTATGATTCCATCCCTTCTATGATTCCTTTCCTTCTATGATTCCATCTCTTCTATGATTCCATCCCTTCTATGATTCCATCTCTTCTATGATTCCATCCTTTCTATCATTCCATTCCTTCTCAGGGGAGACCTTCTCACTCTCTCCAGCTCCCTGACAGGAGTTTGGAGCAAGGTGGGGATTGGTCTCTTCTCCCAAGGAACAAGTGATAGGACAAGAGGAAAGAGCCTCAAGTTGCAGCAGGAGAGGTTTAGGTTGGATGTTAGGAGCAAGTTCCTCACAGACAGAGTGGTTAAGCTGGAGTCCCCATCCCTGGAGGGACAGAAAAGCCCTGGAGCTGTGCTGCTGAGGGCCATGGCTTAGTGCTGAGCTGGGTAACAGTTGGACTCAATGAGTTTAAAGGTCTTCTCCAAGCAATTCTATGATTCCATAATGGCTGAAGAGTTTCACCCTGACCTGGAACCTGCTGCTGAGATCATTTTCTTTAGCATCTTGTTTCAACCCTGGACAAACCCAAATGTTTCTCTTGAGCCTAAGGTTATTTTTACTACTGCTTGTTAGATGTTTTATTTTGCTTGAAACACCTCATGCCTTCTTCCCAGAAGTTTGAAGCTTGCTCTTGTAATTTTTTTGTCAGGGTATCCTGTCAGTTCTTCAACTCAACCTTTTCATCTTGCCAGTGAGTGGCTTTGATCTGCAGAGGTGCAGCTTCCTCAGGGCTCAGCTTTGCCAACAGTTGCTAGTGTGTCTACACTGGAGCTTGTCACAGCCCTAAAAACCAGGAAAAGAAAGTTCCTGGCAGGACTTTCCAAAGCAACCTTTCCCATTGTCTCTGAAGCTAAAAGCCCAGAACAAGATGTCTTGGGTTTTAGTAGCATAAAAGTGAATGAAGCAAACAAAGAGGAACAAGGTTTGATTAACATCTTCTTTGTTTTCTTGATGTAGGAATAGCTGTAAGGAAAAACCAGTTCCTCTTTCCCTGTCCCACATCTTCCTACGTCAAGGCAGCTGGCAAGGGAGGAGCTCAGAGCACACAGGATCCCTGGGGGCTGTGCACAAATTGTTCCTGAACTGGGCCTAAAAACTTGATCCTGAAAAACACCATGATGCTGTTGGACTGTGCAATGGTCCAGGCTGGGCTGGGGGAGGTCTCCAGCTCCCCCTCCTGCCCCAGGCAGGGCCAGCTCCAGACTTGGCTGCTCAGGGCTTACCTCCAGCTCTGAGGATGCTGTTGGCACAACCTCCCTCAAGAACTCATCTCCTGGGAGGATGTTTGCTCTGCCAATCCAGTGCTTTGGGTCCCTCAGGCTGGGAAGCACACCCAGCCCTTGAGGGGAATGGAGCATCTTTGGGTCAATTCCTATCCATTTGCACAGTGCTTGGTTGGAAGAAGGAGGCCAACATTCTTCTGCAAAACCCCATAGCTCCTCCAGCTTTGGATGAGTTGGGTTTAACTGCTGCTGGAATTCTGCAGCAGATTTCAGGGGTTAAGTAAATAAACCACCATGGGATCAGCATGCTCATTGGTGCCCAAATCTGAAGCCTTGTCCCAAGGCAAAAGACAATTAAAGGCAGGCAGGACCTGACCTGAGTGAGCACTTCAGCATTTCACCTCTGAGTTGGACTTTTCTGCATTTTTATGGTTTTTAGACAGGAGTAAAAAAAAAATCTTTCCCCTGCTGGTGATTTCACATTGTGCTGGAGGTTGAATTCCTCACAGGAAAAGCCTAACCTCTGGAAATTTAATCTTCCATAGCATGCTAGCTAAAGAACTTAATTCTTATTGGGATAACATGTTGAGAAATATCTACTTTTAAAGCCATTTTTGTTAACCTGCTCCTAACAGTGATCTAGCAACAGCAGGAAAGGATGAAAAGTGAAGAACAGGCTGAGATCTAATCTGACCCAAGCCATTGATTCACTCCCTGACCTTGGGTAAGCTTTTTGACCTGCCTGTGCCTCAGTCAACTCAGCTGGAAAATTGGGTAAAGAGCAGAGCCTCTTAGAAAGCTATCTTCAATCTGAACAAAGATTTCCCTGAGAAACCCCCCAAAAAAGGGAGTGTACTCATTTTGTCCAGACAGAATTGCTTGTGGACTGCACAAAGAATAACATCCTGAGTGGGGATGACATCTCATTCCTTGGCTGGGGGCTGCCTGGCCTCTGGAGCTTGGCCACTTCTCCTGGGTCCAGGGCTGTGTGTTCACTTCCACAGCATTGCTTTGCCCTCAGTAGGAATACTGCATGAGTCTGGGAAGGTGCTGGGGAGTGATTGCTACTCCTGCTGGGATCAGAGCTACTGAACCACATGGTTATCCTCTAGATGGATCATGGCTTGGGATCAGCACTAGTGTGGCAGCAGGGTTAGGGCAGGGATTGGCCTCCTGGGCTGGGCAGTGGGGAGGACACAGCTCCAATTCTGGGCTCAGCTTTGGGCTCCTCACTCCCAAAAGGATACTGAGGTGCTGGAGTGTGTCCAGAGAAGGGCAAGGAAGCTGGGGAAGGGTCTGGAGCACAAGTGTGTGAGGAGTAGCTGAGGGAGCTGGGGTTGGTTAGTGTGGAGAAGAGGAGGCTCAGGGGAGAGCTTCTCACTCTCTCCAACTCCTTGCAAGGAGGTGGGGATTGGTCTCTTCTTTCAGGTAACAAGTGACAGGACAAAAGGACATGGCCCCAATTTGCACCAGGGAAGGTTTAGGCTGGATATGAGGAACAATTTCTGCCCCAGAAGGGTTGCCCAGGCCTGTCCCAGGCTGCCCAGGGCAGTGCTGGAATCACCATCCCTGCAGGGATTGAAAAGCCATGGAGCTGTGGTGCTAAGAGACATAGTTTAATGGTCACTTGGCAGTGCTGAGTTCTCAGTTTGATGATCTGCAATGTCTCTTCCAGCCCAAACTCTTGTATGGTTCTGTGACCTGAGTTGGCATCACATCCTAGTGTACCAATAACACATACAAATGAGATCAAGTCTCTCCCCAGAACTCACCCAATGCTTTCCAGCATGCCCTTGCTCTCCCAAGCCAGGTTCCATGCCAGCAGCCTGGAAGCAGCAGTGCCTGTAATTACCAAGCTGAAGCTCCAGGCTCCAGCCCTGCCATCAAACCTCAGGTGCATGCTCCAAGCAGGAGCACTTGGCTCTGCAAGGTACCAGTGCTGTCCCTGTCCCCAGGAGCATGGGCTTGCCTTTGTCCCCAGCCTCAGTGGGAGCCCTTCATCCCACCGTGGGGAGTGGGTGAAGTCCTGCTGAGGCAAGCCAAGGGCATTCCCTGGGGATGCCCAGGTGGAGCTGGCAGGCAGCAGGCAGCCGCGTGTGCAGCTCCTGCCTCTGCCACCTTTGGCACTGTTTGTCCTGGGCACAGGCCAACTGCTTGTGCTCCTGCCAGCATCTTTCAACCAGCCCTGCATTGACTAATCTCTTCTCCATGACCCACGCTGGAAAAATGACCATTTCCTTTCCCCAATTCCCACATCTGCTGTTTGTTTTCCTCTCTCTGCCCTCCCGAGCTCTGGGAAGGAGTTCAGGAATGCAGAGAGCTGAGCAGGGATGCTGAGTGGCAGTTAGCTGGCAGTGCTCAGAGGGAAACAGGCAAGTTTCTTCCCTTTTCACATGCCTATTTCTGGAGGTTTTCCACTTAAATAACAATCTTGAGTTGGGTTGATGTTTGCTAACTGCATGGCAAGAGGAGGAGTAGGAGCATTTCCAGGGGAAAGCAGCAAATCCAGTTAATTAGCTCCATCATTATCCTTCTGTGAAATAGTCTGAATTGTAACATTAGTATTAGGTGAAAACACCTCAAAAAAAAAAAAAAGCCACTTTTCCTAGTCCAAACAAAATTACTAGGTGGGAATGACATTTATGCTGGAATAAAATCATCGCTGTGCCTCATATAACATAATACACACACACATATATATATAATTTGCCTTAGGAAAAATCCCAGGCCCTCCTGCTCACTTCCAAAGTTGCAAGCAGAGAAGAAAACAAATGAAATTTCCCTTGAAATGGAATATCCTGAAAGCATTTGTTTCATTTAGAAGACCAAAAAACAGCAAATGCAGCTTACTCTGTTCCTTTTTCTGTAATTTTTTTAATCTGAAGGAAGGGATCTTCCCTTTATTTTAGGCATCTTGAAGTTTCAGATGCACCCCTGGAAAAAGAAAAATGAAAGAGCAATAAAGCCAATCCCAGCTTGGGAGAGAGAAACTTGTTCAGAAAGATTAGAGGGAGATTTAAGAGCAGAGATAGTCTCCACCAGGATGCTTAGATGCCTTTTTTCCCCCTTCCTTTTTTTAACAGCTCAGTGGCAAAATAGAAAGTGGAGGCTAAAAATGGGATCTGGGTCTACTGCTGTGTATCCCTCTGGGTTTAGAAGACTAAGCAGAAGTAACAGGAATTACCCACAAATATTTAGTGAGTTTTTATATCCAGAGCCTAAAATAGACACATCCTCATGGAATTAAGGGGAAAGGAATTTTGAAAGAGCTGATTAAACTCCCTCTGATGCTGCTTTGTAGATTAGTGGCCAAGAATGAGGAGCTGAAGCTTTCTGACTTGTGATTCCTCCTAGCAAGGAGAATTTGCCTCTAGGAAGGAGCTGAGGTTTGCATGCAGCATGTGGCTGAATCCTTTTTGGAGGTGGCACATCAGTGTGTGTGTGTCACCAGAGGTCCTCCAACTGCTCTGAAAACCCTTGGTCACTCCTATGTCATCTGCTCTTATCTCCTCTAGGTTCCTTTTGCTTTGACTCCTGGGCAGGTTTCCTCTCCCCATCAAGTACCTTTGTTTAAGGTTATTTTTCCCTAGATATATTAGGTTGCATTTTGCCAAGTCAAGTGCCGTTTGTCACCATTCATTAGAGGAGTGCACATGCTGCTTTGAAACACTCTCTGATCTCTGGGGCCATCCCTCTGGCTCCTGTAGAAACAGAAGGCACAGATGAAAAGTGCTCTTAGGTCCTCCAGCCTATCACCTTACTAAGGCTTCATGGATGGAGCTGGTGATATCACTGTGCTGATATCTTGGGCTGAGATTCCACCTCTTGCTACCTCTCCTCTTTGAATCCAGGCCTTGGGCTTTGCTCTGGCACGCAGATAAGCTTCTCTTTCATGGCCATGAGCCATCAGAAAAGGAAAACCCAATGACTCCACCATTGTTGCTGGATGACTCTGCACAGTTTCAAGAGATATTGCATCTCTGTGCATCAAAGAGCTGCAAGGGTGAGGACAGAGAGCCAGGGCTCATGGCATCAGTGGAGAGTCCTCAGCCTGCCCTTCTGCAGCCAAGCACCAAAGCCTTGGACATACAGAAGAGGGTTGGGTTTGTTTTGGCATCACTCTTCACTAGGAATCCCTTTTGTGCAGAATGAAAGGCAAGGGGGAAAAAATGACTACAAAGTGATCAAAAATCCCCTCTTTTCCCTAGGAAATGAACAGAAATAGCCCAACTTAAGGGGATAATCCTTTCCTCACTGAAGTGGCCAGCAAAGCTCCCTTTGATTTCAACATGCAGAGAGGGAAAAGTGGGTTATTTGGAATGGGGATTGACTTGGTTTGCAGTGACAAAATTGCTGGGTGGCAGGAAGGTGTGCATCCTAATTGTTCCCAAGGCTGGATTTGCCTGGGACTAGCCAGCAGGCTGGAATTTCTCCTTTCCCCTGCTGGGATGCTTTGCTCTGTGTGTTAACAGGAGGGAGAGTCCTGGCTGGGGTTCAGTTAGATTAAAGCCAGTGATCTGTCTATCTATCTATCTATTTGAATGCTTTTTGTTTAATGTTTTGTTGTTCTTTTTTGGCACCTGGATGGGTTTTTTTTCCTTTAGAAACCCATGAGATCCACCACAGGGAGAGTGTCCCTCTATAAGCTGGAGCAAAAAGGATGTAAAGAAAGCAAGTAAGGGTTTTACTTAAAGGAAAAAAAGGCTAAAAAGGAGGAAAAAAAGTCCCAACTGAAATGCTTTAGTGTCCTTTCTATGCTTAGATGAAACCTTCAGGCTGCTTGTCTTTCAGCCAAGCAACTGCTTGAGGAGAGCATGGTAGCAGGAAAGCCTTGCTTGTGTTTGTGGGAGTTAGAGGAGTAATTAATTGATCACATCTTCTTTCTTTAGCAATGATGGGATATTCCCCAGTTAATCTGCCCAGGATTTTTGTGTCAGTGCAAACATAAAACATTGCTGCTGCTTTCCAAAGCAGATCCATGAGCAGCTGGGTTGGAGCAAGGCTTTCCAGGAGCTGTTTCAGGGATGCTGAGTAACTCCACAGGCAGGAGACTTTCTTCTCCCTAATTAAACTCTGGGAGATCTTCATCAGGCTCTTGGTATTCCTCTGCAATCAGTTGCCGTGGGAGCTAGCCTTGAGGAGCCAGGTAGGCCAAAAGCAGGGCTGTGCCATTCCATTCTGCCCTCTGGCCACCAGAGGCTCCCTTAAAATAAAGTCACCTTTTATCTTTGCTTTCTGAATAAACACACAACTAGATTTTTGAGTGCAAAATCCTGATTTCAAGGTTATTGATGCTGGCCTAGATTAATACAGCCTGTGGGATAGCATAGCAAATCCCCAGCAAAGCCAGGGATACTCCTGTCTTTTGAAAGCTTGACATTTGTTTTTCATAATGAACTGAAAGGTCACCAGCTACAGATGAATCAGGATACCTGCTTCAGTTTACATTTACATGCATTTTCTTTTATTCCCCTGTGCCCTTTTTATGAGATCCATCACTGGAATAAAACTGTAGCTCTCTCTTATTATCCAGGTTTGATAGTCTAGAAGAGTTATCAAGCTGCTGCCTCCAAGAGCAGAGGTGTCCTCAGCTCCTCTCAGCACTCAGGCTGCTCTTCCCTGCCTGGCCTGAGCATCCCCACTCATGTCAGCTGGATAGAGGATGCTCACATAGTGCCTCTCTCTTCCTAAGCTGGGTTTGGGCACCCTGCTCAATCTCTGATGTGATGGCAGTGCTAGGGAAAAATGCTTTGTGTGTGTTGATTCCTGTTGAAATCTCGTTTTCTTCCCAGAGATGAAGACACAATTAATCAAAAAGCAGGGTTTGCAAGTTCCAGGGATTCAAAAGGCCTCCTTCAGACTTACAATGAGTGTGCCTTGTGTCTCCTGCATATGAATTTTGGGTGGTTTTTTATTGTTCAGATGAGCAAGTGATGACCTGTATTGCTGCACAGGTTTTTTGTTGGTTTTTTTTTTTGAACCCAAATAATATTTTTACCAAAATACCTGTGGAGCTGACAGAGCAAGATGCATTCATTTTCCTTGATTTTGTAGTGAGGGAAAAGGCTAAGCATGAATAATTCACAAATAATGCTGAGAGTGTTCATCTTTAGTACTGGAGAGGTCATCACAGTTGGGAGAATGAGCTAGGAGACTATTACTATTCCACGATCTTTGAATCTCAAGGTGACATCATTATGATTTCTCTCTATCCATAATGTGGGGCTGCAACCAACTCATTGCAGGCTTTCTCATGTAGGGGAGAAAGATCAATTACATACAGACCTCCACATGTGAACTATAAGCATGGTGGGCCAATAAAACTGTCATTAACAGGCACCACAATGTTAGCTGCAAGCTGCCAGGTCAAGCTGTTGGAAAGAGGAGAACTGACATTGAAAGGTTGAAGGAAGAGCACTTCCTTCCAAAGGCTGTTCCCAACTCTTTCCCCAAACGACTTCTCATCAACAAATTGCCCTGGTTGAGTTTATAAAAGCCTTTGGTCTTTGTCTCATTGTTGCTGATGTGCACATCCATAGAAAAGTCTGGAAAAAAAGGGATAAACCCCCAAGTTTTCCCCAGGAGGAGCACCCGTGGTGCTGTTGGGGAGCTCAGATAATGCAATCTGATTGGATTCATTCCTGCCTTCAACAAGAAACTGGAAGATATCCCCAAATGGAAGTGCTTTTAGAGCAGAGATCCTTGCAGGACTTTAACCCTTGCCTCCCCTCTCTGCTGGCTCCCTTCTGCAAACTGAACAAGCCCTCAGGAGTGCTCAGGAGTGCTGGCTGCCAGGAAACAGCCTTCAGGCCTTCAGAGGAGGCTCTCCTTTGGGCCACTGCTGCCTTGTGTGTTTAATTAAACATCCCTGTCCCTGGGAGAATAGTCCTCCAGACTCTAACTCTGCCAGTAAACACTTCTCCTGCTTGTTTTCTTTTGCAGGAGTCTGGGAGATAAAGAAGGTGGATTGCAGAAGGAAATGGCAGAGAGAGCAGGGCTGCTGAGGCACCTGCTCTGAACATCAGGGTGTTTGGATGTGAGGAGCACTCAAACCTTTCTGTGCAATATGCTGCAGCTCCTTGAGACAATGGTTTCCTCTCCTTGTACTGAAGGAACAAGCTGCTCTCCTCCTCTCTTAGCCCTCTCCCATTTTCCTTACAGGATCATAGAATCATTTAGGATCATAGAATCCTAGCCTGGTTTGGGTTGGAAGGGAGCTCTGGAGCTCATCTAGTGCAACCCCCCTGCAGTGGCCAGGGACATCCCCAACTAGAGCAGCTTGCCCAGAGCCCTGGCAAGCCTCNAGGTGGAAAAGACCTTGAAGATCATCCAGTCCAATTATTAACCCAGCACTGCCAGCTCAGCACTAACCCATATCCCTCAGCAGCACAGCTCCATGGTTTTTAACCCATGGTTTTAGCCCAAGGCATGAGCCACCAGCACACATCAGCTGGAAGATGCTGGTGTCCACTGGGAGGGAAAGCTGCTCTACTGATTCTGTACCAGAAGCAATCCCAAGTAGGCAGGAGCCATCATTCCAGCAAGTTTATTGCCTTCTAGATGCTTCCTGATGGAGGAGAACATCCAGGGCTGGAGGAAGGGCAGTGCTCTCCTCCCCATGTCTGGAACATGTTGTCCAAAGAAGATGTCTCACCTTGGGGATGGATCAGGCTAACAGGAGAAACTCCACAATCAAAAGAATCAAGTTGCTGACAGGCTCTGAGTCCACAAAACTTCTAATAATAAAATGGAAGGAACTGATAGAAACTTAACAACCAAAACAAGCAAGTTGATGAGACCATAAAAGTACTCATGATCATTAACCATTTTGGAGATCCAAATATCACAATCAAGACAGTCAAGCTGATGAGAGGCTCTGAGTCCACTTAACCCTTTAGGGGCATGGTGCTGTTGGGTTGAAGGTTGCACTTGAGGAGCTCATGATTCTGTATGATCTAATAACCACTAAACTAGACCTTCACTCTGCTCCTGAACTTGTACAAGGAGAAAAAGCATGAAGCATGCCATTTTTTAACTCTGGTTTTTTTTTTTTGGTTCCATTTTTGGTCCCACTCAGGAGACTCCTGGATTTCCAATGGAAAGCAGGCTCTGCAAATCTGTATTGACGTAAGAGCTGATTAGGCTACCAGCAAAATATTCCCAGGACTAATTGTTAATTAATACAGTTCACTGAAAACTTATAAAAGATTCATACATAATATGATAAAAGAAATAAACATCCTCAATACCATGTTCAGTTTCTTTTCTTTGTACAACACTGAGTTTTTTTCTCTCTCCTCTGCTACCAGCACAATAAAACTTAGACAATTGAGGTGCATTTGGCTTTGGCAGCTCTATCACATCTGATGTTTCCTGATGGATAAAGTGGTGCTTGTTAATTCACAGACAAATTCTGTCACCTTTCCACACTCTGGATGCTGCCTTTCCTAAACAGCTTCCTACTTTTAATCCAGACTTCTCTTGGAGTTGGGCACTGTCCCTGCCACAAGCTGCTCCAGAGCTGATGGAGACCACTGGAAATCATCTCACTCATTGATATCAATCCTAAGGCAATCAGAAGTGGCAGGATTGGACTAGACTTCATCTAATCACTGGACTGGACTGGAGTAGAATTCCTCTCATCTCTCTGCAATCACACCACACTGAGCTATCAAGTCCAAGCTCCTTGCAGTAAGTTCTCTCTGTGGGCAGTGAGGAGATGTTAGCAGCTTGCAGAGATGTCTCTAGGCCATGTTTCTGGTGCATAGGAGAGGCCAAGAACTGTGTAGCTGTGCTGCTTGGGGCCATGGTTTAGTGGTGAGCATGGCACTGTTGGGTGGATGCTTGGACTGGGTGAGCTCAGAGAGCTTCTCCAGCCATCATGATTCTCTGTAGTGATTGCTGAGCAGTAAAGCCTTGCTGAAAGGGCCTTAAACTAGGTGTCTTCTTCACACAATCCCAGCATGGGGAGACCTGTGGGGCTCAGCCAGGGCATCCCCCCTGCTCCAGCAGCATCCCCTGCAGGGGCCTTGGCAATCTCTGCACCCCAGGACACTCCCCAAGCTCTCTGGGCAGCCTGGGCCAGGGCTCTGCACCCTCACAACAAACAAGTTTCTGCTGCTGCTCAGCTGCAAGCTGCTGGCTTGCAGTGTGTGCCCATTGCCCCTTGGGCTGGCCCTGGGCACCCCTGAGCAGAGTGTGGCCCCAGCCTCTTGCCCCCTGCACCCTTCAGCTCTTGCTCAGCATGGAGCAGCTCCCCTCTGCCTCTGCTCTGCTCCAGCCTCAGCATTCCCAGGGCTCTCAGCCTTTCCTCCTGCCACACATGCTCCAGTCCCCTCAGTATCTAGGAGAGCTAGATAACACTCATCTACTCTAGATCTGTGCCAGTGTCCCACTCCTCACCTCAGCACCATCCCCTCTGGAGGAGTGATGGGACAGCCCTGGCCATCTCCTGGAAGAGTTTTCCTAATGAATCCAATGGAGAGCCTTGCTCCAGTTCAGGAGAACACTCTGTATTCAACAGGATTTACTCCTGTGAATTCCTGATACCCACAGCTCCTTTGTAGCTTTCAGACACTTAGCATTTTTTGGGGGGGATGAGGTCTTAAGGGCTTGATCCCTGAAAACATTCTCAGTCAATAGGTGTTTTCCTTTGGCTCCACTGAGCTGTGGTTCAGCCTCTAAACATGAGATAATTCTCCCTGATCTGAGTCCCCCAAAAAGCCATTTTAAAACCATATTTCCAAGCCCCTGCTCACTCCCTTCTCCACCTCCATTTGAATAGGGAAATATGAACCAGAACAATAATGATATTATTAGCTGAAGTTTCAGCTTTTAAACTCAATAAAAAGTACCTCTGGGTATTCTTTTAATGTTCCAAGCAGAAGAATGATTAATTCAAAGTTCAGGTGCAAGACAAGGTCAGGAGAGAATGGTTCCTGTGTACAGTGAGCATCCCGAGATGCACTGGTGGTGGGAGCCTCCTGTTCTGAGGGATGCTTGGCTTTGTGCTAGCAGGGGAAGGCTGCTGGGTGACATCTGAGTGAGCAGAGGCTGCTGGAGCAATCTGCTCTGATGGGCTTTTCATAACAATGAGCTGACACTGTCAGGAGTATCCAAGTGGATTTATAGCTTTCATCCTGGCCTGCCATTCCCAGAGCTCTCCCCAATCACTGGGGCTTTTGATTAGCTTTATTGTTCTTGTTATTGTGCACTGGAGTGTAAGCAGGGAGATTACAAATAAGGGTGAGTTGCTGTGGGCATCAGGGCAAGCTTGAAGCCATGAGGGGAGATGCCAGCAGAGGACACCAGGAATTCATTGGGATCACTGAGAGGAGGTGGTAGGAGAGACCATCTCCTGCCATCCCATGTCTGGGCAGAAAAAAAAGCCTCAAAAATCAAGTGTCACTTCTGCTTCCAACCTGCTGACCATGAGTTTTTCCAACTGTCTGGCTTATCTGACCTTATCCTCCCTGAGAGGAGGTTGGAGTGATGGGGGTAGGTCTCTT
>VWZO01007856.1:0-10552 GCA_013396975.1 Bucco capensis
TGGCAGCTCTGCAGCCACTGCTCCCCAAGAGTTCTGTTGCCCACCAGTAGCAAACTGGCTTTGCACTGGTCAGGACAACACCTAGCTCAGGGAGGTTAAAATGGAATCAAGGTTTTGAAGGCAGGTTCCTCCAAACAGCATAACACAGATGATGGAAATGAGTTAACCCATCACCTTCCTCACTGCTCAGTGTTTAATCCCTCTTCCCCCAGCTGTGGGATGCACTGACACACAGTCTCCTCCCACCCAAACCTCTCACTTATTTACTGTTTTAATAACCTCTCTGTGGCCACACAGCCCACAGACATGAATGGCTGCAGCTGCTGTGAAGAAGGCACTTTCTGTCTTCCAAGTCACCACTAGGTCCCATAAACCTTAAAAATATTTCATGGAGCACTAAAACAAGCCCTGCACAGACATACACCCCTGAGCTGCTTCTCCAGCACACAAGCACTGAAAGTATTCCACAGAATGTTTCATTTTAGTGAGGGTTTCAGAGCCTCTTGTGCAGTTATTTCTCTGTGGATCCCCCTCCCCTTAAAATGAGTTAAAAACATTGGAATAAACTCCAGCTTTGTCAGTCTGTAAACATCCAAATAGTGTATTTTGCAAAGAAACTCCCTATTTCTGTTGGGTTTTTCTCAGTGTTAGCATTTGGGGGTATTTTATCACACAAAGTTTTGCCATCAGCAGTGATGTTTTGTGAGGAAAACCAATCTAGTTTCCTCAAAATACCATTTTTCTGATGAAACCTCCATTCTGTTGCATTTCCTCTCTCTGCAGAGATCAGTCAGTGAGACCAAGCATCCCTCCACCACTCCTAAAATCCCCTCTCCAAGAACTATGCACAAACACAGCCAACTCCATCGTAGAAACACATCAGTTCTGTTTACTGATAAATATTTATTCATCTATTTACCTAGAAAACATGAAAGGCAAAGCCAGCATATGCATTTCTTGTAGCACTCACTGAGGAATATCACTAACTACACTGGGGCACAGGCTTCAGGCAGCTGCCAGATCACCCCCAAATTTCCTAACCCTCCTGTTGTGGCTTATTTCCCCCTGATTTTAGGCGAGCTGCTTCTTTCTGATTTAGAGAATCAGAGAGGTGAGAGTTGGTCTGCCTGATGCTGCACATCACTTCTTCATTTGTGAAGATTATGGGCAGTTACTGGAAAACAAGAGGTCTAAACAGACCTTTGCTGCAGCTTATTCTGTCATGGTATGTCAGTATCCCAGTATGTCAGGGGTTGGAAGGGCCCTAGAAAGATCATCTAGTGCAACCCCCCTGCCAGAGCAGGAGCACCTAGACCAGCTCACACAGCAATGTGTCCAGGCAGCTCTGCAATGGCTCCAGACAAGGAGACTCCACAGCCTCCTGGGCAGCCTGGGCCAGTGCTCTGGCACCTGCACTGCAAACAAGTTCCTCCTCATGTTAATACTAAACCTCCTGTGGTCCAACTTGCTCCCATTCCCTCTTGTCCTACCATTGGATGCCATGGAGCAGAGCCTGGCTCTCTCCTCCTCACACTCACCCTTCCCATATTTCTAAGCATTGCTGAGGTCTCCTCTCAGTCTCCTCTTGTCCAGGCTGAAGAGACCCAGCTCTCTCAGCCTGTCCTCCTAGGGCACATGCTCCACTCCTTTCAGGCTCTTGCTGGCCCTGGGCTGGACTCTCTCCAGCAGCTCCCTATCCTTCTGGAGCTGAGGGGCCCACAACTGGACACAGCATTCCAGGGGAGGCCTCCCCAGGGCAGAGGAGAGGGGAGAAGAACCTCTCTGGCTCTGCTGGCCACGCTCCTCTGAATGCATCCTAGGATGCCATTGGCCTCTTGGCCACAAGGGCACATTGCTGCCTCATGGGCATCCTCCTAGCCACCAGCACTCCTAGAGCTTTTTCCCCAGGGCTGTTCTCCAACACATCAGTTCCCAGTCTGTACTGATCCATGGGCTTGTTCTTTCCCAGATGCAGTACTTTACACTTCCCCTTGTTAAATTGCATTCAGTCTCTCCCTGCCCACGTCTCTAGCCTGTCCAGGTCACTCTGGATGGCAGCACAGTTCCTGGTGTGCCAGCCACTGCTCCAAGCTTGGGATCAGATGAAGCCATGGATGGAGGAAAATCAGCTACAGCAGCAGAGCCCCAGAAAACATCATAAGGCTACAAATACACATAATAAAAGTATAAAACAAAGACACACTCATGAACTTACTGCAGAAATAGTCCTAAGCTCTTGACTCCTAACAGTTGTAAATCTCAAGCCTGCAAAGTTTTACGCCTGTACTTAGGTTTAACTTTGCTTTCCCTGAAGGAGAAAATAGCTCCTTGGTCTGAGTTCAGCCTCTGGTTTGAAGCCTGCCAATTCTCAAGTGCTTGAATAGGCAGAAAATTAAGCATTTTAGCTAGGCTACTTTGCTGCCAAACACCAAACCAGAATTTTCTCTTCAAATTGGTATTTAGCTTCTTGTACAACACATAAAACCAGAAGAATCAAAGCCACCACTCCCCAAAATCATGGGGGAAAAGCAGGCATTCCAGTCAAAAATCCCACCTATTTTTTTCAAGAAAGGTGGTTTTTTTTTTTTGGTTTGTTTGTTTACAACCAGCTACAAAATTCTTCAAAACTGAAGAAAATGCCCTTGAATGGGAGTGCAAATGATTGCCTTGGGGCTTCTTTGGTACTGTGGAGACATGGAAAAAAAAGAGAGAGATAAATTCCAAGGTGGCACCTGAGAAGCTGCTGGGCTGGCAGCCCAGAGCACTGTAAACATGTTGTTGTGCTTACTTTCATCATCGATTTCAGGAAGGCAGGAAGGTTGCTGCTGCTCAGAACGTGGTTCTCCAGCCTCAGCTACAATGCAGTTCCAAGAATAGACAGCGTAGGCAGATGCTTCATCATCTTCAAATCATGTTTGGCTATGCCAGATCCAAAGCTCTTGGCCCACGCTAGGACACAGTTAAGCTCCTGCTTAGCTGAAGAGTTGCAACAGGGCTTGAAGGCAGTTGTCATTGGAGAGGAGCTGATAAATGGCAAACACCTCATGGGTCTCAGGACCCATGCTTCCTACTGCTTGACTCATTTTTGGGCCTTAACATTTGCACCTATGCCCAGTGCTCTGTGCCACGTTCCTGCTTGTGATGTAGCATCCTTCCACTTCATGCTGCAAAACAGAGGACACCTCTCTGGGGCAAACCTTGAGATCCTCAGTGATCCTTCCATGCTCCCAATAAAATTTACAGCCTCATGCTCACCATCATAGAATCACAGAATGGCCCAGGTTGGAAGGGACCTTAAAGATGATCAGGTTCCAACCCTCCTGCCATGGGCAGGGATGCCAATCACTAGACCAGGTTGCCCATTGTTCCAGCCTGGCCTGGAACACTGCCAGGGATGGAGCATCCACAACCTCTCTGGGCAACCTGTGCCAGTGCCTAACCACTCTCTGGGGAAAGAACTTCCTTCTAATCACCAATCTAAATTTCCTATCCTTCAGCTTATAACAATTCCCCCATGTCCTATTACTATCTGAACAGCTAAAAAGTTTCTCCCCTCCTATCTTATAATCCCCCTTTAGGTACTGGAAAGACCTCCTAGTTCCTGCTGGAGTTCAGAGAACAGCTTGCTTGGGCCTGAAACCCACTCCATTCAAGGGGGCATGAACCCTCTGACCTCCAAGGAATGACTGCAAGGCATCTACACGTTCTGCTAGGAACATCCATGACCACGTCCAGCTGCCCTGCCATGTGAAAAGCTTTTGCTCATCTCTTTACTGCAACCAGCTAGCAGCCCCACAACATGCAGAGCAATAAACCCCAGCCCCAAGAGCTGCTGCAGTTCACAGCATTGCTAGGAATGGCACCAGAGGGCAAGGGAAGTGGGAAGGGTTAAACAAGCCATGTGCCATGTTATAGTGACTGGAGTTTGGCCAAGCTGTGAGGGCTGACACTGCTCCATCGGGATGGGTGCCATGGAATCCTTCCTGAGCAGGAGCAGTCACAGCCTTGCTCTTGCTTCTCACCCAAAAGACCCCAGTTGAAGGCAGTAACAGGGTGTTGAAAGGGATGGACACTGGCATCTCCCCCAGCACATCCAACCACACTGCCTTGGGCAGAGCTGGGCAGTCTAAGGGGTCAGCACATGTCCTAGCTCACTGGCCCCAGCACCAGCCCCAGCTCTGGCTCATTCTTGCCAGCAGCTTCTTTACACAGATTCCCAATAGAAGACAACACTGGGAATGCCTCCATCCATACCACAGCAATGGGACACTGCCTGCTCCCTCACTGTCAGCGGCGTGCCACATCTGTGATACCTCACACTGAATCTTCATAGAATGGTTTGGGTGGGAAGGGACCCTTCAAGGTCATCTAGTCCAACCCTCCTACAGTCAGCAGGGACATCTGCAGCTAGAGCAGGTTGCTTACAGACCCAAACAACCTCACCTGGAATGGTTCCAGGGATGGGACATCTACCACCTCTCTGGGAAACCTAGGCCAGTGTCTCACCACACTCAGCATAAACCACTTCTTATTTAGTCCAAATCTCCCTCTTTTAGTTTAAAACAATCACCCTTTGTCCTGTCACAACAGGCCCTGTTAAAAAAGTGTGTCTCCATCACTCATAAAAGCCCTCTTTAAGTACTGAATGGCTGCAGTAAGGTCTATGCCAGAAAGTCCCACTTGAACTCTGTTTGGCTGAACTAAGCCATTTCCTTAGCAAAGGCTCTTCCTTCAGGTTCAAGGTTAGCATGTTTCTGCCTGGTATCAGATAAATTTGGGATGCTTCTCTGAAAGCATCCTGGACCAAAGCAAAGCAAGCAGTGGCATCAGAGCTCACACAGCTTGGGGGTTTGTTAACCCACCCAGGGGCTCACACCAAGCTACTGCTGAGCCCTGCTAACTGCACAGATGTGTACACAAGGAAACCATGGTTTGTTTCAACCTCCATGGAAGATGGTTAAACTAACAGGTTGTACCTTGTATTTGTCACAGGCTGGCAATACCCCTGTGGCTGGTTAAAACAAAGCAGCTGAGCCCCAGTAACTTGATCATGAGCAACCCCATGGATCAGTACAGACTGGAAACTGATGTGTTGGAGAACAGCCCTGGGGAAAAAGCTCTCAGAGTGCTGGTGGCTAGGAGGATGCCCATGAGGCAGCAATGTGCCCTTGTGGCCAAGAGGCCAATGGCATCCTAGGATGCATGAAGAGGAGCATGGNGAGCCCAGTTCAGAGACACTCATACAAGGATTAAACCTCCACAATGAGCAGAGGAAGCCTCTGTGTGCTGGAGTGGGAGAGCCCAGCAGCCCTGCTGCAGCCCAAGCCCAGCTCCCACCCAGCCCTGGCACCTGACTCCGTAGGCAGTTGTGGGGAGCCCAGGCTTCCCTGCTGCTGCTTTTGGGGAGGATGCAGCTTTTTCTAGCATGGTTACTCCAGAATTATATCAGCATAGGCAAGAAGACCTGAAGTCTCCACTGGCCACCTCTGTGGGAGCACAGGGCTCTACACAGCACTTAGCATTGCAAAGCCAGAGCCCAGTAGGTAAACCACAGCTTTTTCCTCCCATCCCCAACCAGACTAACTCAGCTCTGCATTTTCAACAGGAAGGATTTGTTCCAGGACCCAGAAGAGTGCCAAGCATTTCAAAAAGGTGAAAAATATGTGCAAAAAACCCACTCATAAATACCTCTGCTCAACTTTGGGTGAGCCAAGCCGAGAGAAGCGTGACATTCGTGTAGCAAAATATTCTGGGAAATAATTCATGTGGGATCCAGATCAAGAAAAATAGGCTGGCTAAGCCAGTCAAGTAGCAGGAGCAGATGGCAGGCTGCTCTCCCCACTGATGGCACTTGTCCATTGCCCTGTCACAAGCCCCATGCAGCCCCAAGCTCACCTGAACGAGAGCCAGCGGCTGGCAGGGAGAAGGCAGCTCTGCTGGAGCCATCGCCAGGAGAGCACCGAGCTCTTTTTCAGCTGTGCAACAAGTCAGGGGAAAGAGTGTCAAAAATAACAACCTGGCTGGGGCTGGAGGAAGGTTCAAGAGTTCAGCCAGGGCTTCTGCGAGGAGAGAGGAACCGGGAGCACAGGGAAGGGCAGAGGGAAAACCCTCTTGCTCGCAGGAAGTGTCCATCAGGGTTGCTGGCAGATACCTCTGCCCAGGTGTCATTGAGTCACAGCACCAAGATTCAGGGGTGAGGATGTATCCCAGATCCCAGCTCAACAGTGGGAGCTTTGTCTTGATAGGCAATGAAGGGAAACGTGATGTTGCCATCGTGGCAACCTCACAGCCCCAAAGGGATTTTTGGGGTGCAGAAAAGGGTCCCTGTGCCACAGTGCTACCAGCATGAGGGAAAGAGTAGTGTTACTTCTGCGAAGGGCAGATTAAACCATCATGGTAACAGCCCTGATTGCAAAGTCAGCACCCAGCCCTTAGCATGGCTCAGACCCTTCATCTGCCCTTGGAGAAGAGATCCAGATAGTCTGCCCTGTTATAGGATCACTCCATCCACCCAGAGAAACCAAGTGCAGGCCCAACCCCCCCCCTTCTCAGAGTGGGGGGATTTTCCTATCCCTGCCTGGAGGATGCAGACAATGTGGGTCCATGGATGCCATCTGTTTGGCTACCAGGAGGCAATTACCCCATCCAAACCCCCAAGCACAGCTCCACGTGCTGCTCCATGGCCCCAGGAGAGACACAAGAAACAACTCCAGCTCCAAAAACTTGTTTGGTATCAATGGGGTTTGCAAATTTGTGGGCTCACTGTCTGTGGAGGATGAGGAACACGAATGCCTCCTGTACAGATGCTGAAGGCCATCTTATTTCCAGGTAAGACTCAGAGCCATGGAGGGTATTCTCCCATCCCAGAGTTTTGCTTTTTTTGGATGCTATGTACCTGCAGCAATACAGATTGATAGAATCATAGAAAGCTTTGGGTTGGGAGGGATCTTTCAAGGTCATCTAGTACAACACTCCTGCAGTCACCCAGGGGTATGTGCACTAGAGCAGGTTGCTCACAACCCCAAACAACCTGACCTGGGATGGTTCCAGGGATGGGGCAGCTACCACCTCTCTAGGCAAACTGGGTCAGTGTCTTACCATATTCAGCATAAAAGATTTCTTCCTTCTATCTAGTCTAAATCTTTCTCTTTTAGTTTAAAACCATCACCACTTGTCCTGTCACAACAGGCCCTGCTCAATAATCTCTCCCCATCTTTCTTATAGACTCCCTGTAAGTACTGGAAGGCTGCAGTAAGGTCTCCCTGGAGCCTTCTCTTCTTCAGGCTGAACAAGCCCAACTCTCTCAGCCTGTCCTCACAGTAGAAGGTTTCCAGTCCTTGGATCATTCCTGTGGCCTCCTCTGTCCCCACTGCACCAGCTCCATGTCTCTGCTGTGCTAAGGACTCCAGAGCTGGTCCCAGCACTGCAGCTGAGGTCTCCCTAGAGCAGAGGGGCAGATTCCCTTCTTTATTTCAAAGGTACAATGGAAGGTGCAAAAATTGCACAGAGGAACTTGCAAGCCTCTCCAGTGGGAATGGAAATGGGCATCCATCCCTACTCTCTGGCAACACACCAGGTAGTGCCTAACAGTCAAAATACCACTGCTGCTCACTCCCCTTCTCTGGCTTCATTGTTAAGAGTTGAGCTTTCTGTCAAATTACACACTGAGATTTGGCCTTGCAAAAGGAGTTCTCACAAGATTTAGGTGGCCCCATCACTCATTCCAAATCATCTCCCTCCCCCTCTTGGGAAGAGGATCACCCAAGTTCCTTTTGGTTTCTCCTCTTTCAGTGGCCTTCCCAAGCAGGGATAAAGTTCGCGCTGCTTTTGCAGGCAACGTGGGAAACCCAGGAGTCAGGGGCAAGACTGAGAGGAAAGGAGGGTTTTGTCTTTTCCAAACAAGTTGAAACCAAGCCCCTCTTGGCCTCTCCCCCCCTCCAGACGGCTTCCCCTGCGACGCAGCCGTCGGAGGCAAGCACAGACGGAGCGAAGGCTTCTCTCACAAGCGCTGCGGCTCCCATCGCACCTTCCCAGCACCCAGCTTCCAGCAGCAACAAGATGTTACATGCAAGCAGGACGAGGTGTTGGATGAATCATTTGCAGAGAGGGGGAATTTTTTTTCTTGCTAATAATAATAGAAGGAATAAAGTTTACATGGCGCTGCAACACCTATAAGACAAACAAACAGCCAAGCAGCTGTCAGTGCAACTCGCCGTGTCATCCCACGCTCCCTGGCTCTTGGAAAATGCTGCTGAAGTGCAGAGAACTCCTCTCATTTAGTGCTTTGCTAAGATATCACAGAATCCCCAAATCCCAGCATGGTGGGGGTTGGAATGGATCTCTAAGGATCATCTAGTCCTAACCCCTGCTAAAGCAGGGTCACCTCCAGCTGGGTTTAGAATCTCTCCAGAGAAGGAGACTCCACAACTTCTCTGGGCAGCCTGGGCTAGGGATCTGGCATCCTCACACCAAACAAGTTTCTCCTCATGTTTACATGGAACCTCCTAGGTTCCAGTCTGTGCCCATTGCCCCTTGGCCTGTCAATGGGCACTACTGACAAGAGTCTAGCCCCAGCCTCTTGCCTTCTGCCCTTGAGCTCTTGCTCAGCATGGAGCAGCTCCCCTCTGGCTCTGCTCTGCTCCAGGCTAAGCAGCCCTGGGACTCTCAGCCTTTCCTCCTCACAGAGATGCTCCAGTGCCCTCAGCATCTCTGTAATCTCCACTGAACTCTCTCCATTAGTTCCTTGTCTCTCTTGAACTGGGGAGCCCAGTACTGGACCCAGGACTCCAGCTGTGGCATCACTAGGGCAGAGTAAAAGGTAGTATTGGCAGTAATAAATTAGCAGGTGTCTTTAAGAAACACCACCTCCCTAAATTAATAAGGGTGAACGTTTTATTTATGGTTCTTCCAAAAAGTTGTGCTTAAAGGCAATAAAAAGCAAAAAAGACAACATGGATATTTTGTTAACTTAAAGGAAAATGTGTCCCTACCACCAGGACATGTTTCTCTCATATATGAAAAGAGTAAAGCCTGAATAGGGTAGGTGAAAACCTTTCAGTAAGCTCTGGTACAGACTAGTCATTCATACCAGCCCATCACATGGTGCCTGTGAACAAGAGGAATTACTGCAGTTGTGGAGCAGCAATGACCTCACTTGTGATGTCTCTGGGATGACTGAGGAGCACACTGCCAGTGGAGAGGGAGGAAGGCAGTGACATCCAGCCACTGCCCATCTAACTCCAACCCATGATGCATAACTTCATGGGGAAAAAGGCACCAAGGGTGGGCAAACAACACTGCACCCTCCAGGAAGCATCTTTTACACTGTTCTCCCAGTTCTTATCAACTGGAAAATGATAGGAGCATTCAGATTAGAAAAGACTTTCAACGGAAGAAGCAGCACTGAGGAAGGTAGAGTAAAGCCTAACTTGTGCTTTCTTCATTCTCAAGTGATATTCTCATCACTATCAAGTAAACCACTAAGGAGCTGGAAAAAACCAAACCAAAACCAACCCACAATGAATTCTCCAAGCTTCTTTCTTAGCTGCTCAGCACTTCTACAGTGGGGCACATCTGTTCCCATCTCCTTGGAAGAGGGCAGGGTAGGAATAACTGAGATACCATTCTATGATTGTCTCTCCATTAAGTATGAAGATTAAAAACCCAACCACAATGCTGAAGCTGTGGAAAGGTGCTTCCCCCCACTACAGGCTGTGCTGATCAGCCCATCCCCACCAGGATGCTCCCACCTCCAAAAGCCTTTCCAAACTTCCCAAGTTCCAGCCAGCCTTCCAGATTTATGATGTGTTTCCCTTTTTGAACACCCTTGGATCAGATGGGGGTGATAAAAGCCTGATAGGTCTGTAGATAGCTTTTTGTGTGGAGAGAGCATATAAAAGACATTGTGTCCCCCCCCCCATATATACACATGCACTCCTCTTACCTCCCTCCCTTAAATGTGTCTGTTCTGAAAACTCCAGCCAAGTCCCATGCCAAGAACCTTCCCACACTCTGCTTTCCTTTACAATTAATTCAGAAACACAGTATGAGGGACCATAGCTTTGCTGAGTCTTAATTCAGACTGCAAAGAAGAGGAATAGGAGAAAGGAGGGAGAAAGGAGAGGAGGGAGAAAGGGAAAGGAGGGAGAAAGGAAAGAGAGAAAGACAGAAGAAGGGAGAAAAAGAAAAGCAGTGAGAAAGAGAAAAAGAAGGTACAAAGAGTAAAAGAAAGGAGAAAGGAAAGGAGGGAGAAAGGGAAAGGAGGGAGAAAGGGAAAGGAGGGAGAAAGGAAAGAGACAGAAGAAGGGAGAAAATGAAAAGCAGCAAGAAAGAAAAAGAAGGTACAAAGAGGAAAAGANAAGACAGAAGAAGGGAGAAAATGAAAAGCAGCGAGAAAGAAAAAGAAGGTACAAAGAGGAAAAGAAGGGAGAAAGGAAAGGAGGGAGTATGGAAAGGAAAGGGAGAAAGGAAAGGAGGGAGAAAAGGAAAGAGAGAAAGACAGAAGAAAGGAGAAAAAGAAAAGCAGTGAGAAAGAGAAAAAGAAGGTACAAAG
>VWZO01007856.1:10857-65195 GCA_013396975.1 Bucco capensis
AAGAAGGGAGAAAAAAGAAGGGGGAAAAAAAGGAGAAAACAAAGAAAAATGACAGAACAGTTCTTGTAACTAAATCTGCTGGAGTTGTAAGTGTGGTAAATGTGTGTTCCTGTACTATTTGGATGCCTCTACTTTGCCTTCAGCAGCTGCTGTAATAAACTTCCCAGAAAGTCCTGGATTTACAGAAGTGTTACTAGAAACCCAGTGGAAATGATGGATCAGTGCAGCAAACCAGGGAGATAAGCCCTGCTACAACAAAGGGAGATTTCAACTGGGTTTCCTTCACTGCAGAAAACAAAAACTGCCCTCTGCATGTCAGGGGAGAAGGAAGAAAAAAAAAGGGGGGGGGGGGCTGAGATCAAATTACAAGTGTCTTGACATTCCTTCTGCATAAAGTTTCCTTAAAGAGCTGCCAAAAAGGCCAAGTGTGGGAGCTGGGGATTGAGGGGCAGCTCTGGGCTCAGCTGAAGCGCACGCGGCTTGGCTTGGCCCTGCACTGACAAAACATTTAATTACCACCAGCCCAATGTCTTCCACATTTGGAAAGGGGATTCTTGACACACATAATATACCCCATGCTGACACCACTCTCTGGCAAAAGCCGAGCCTCTGATCTCACATTAATTGCTACACAAATATACTGATGGTGGGCATGGGCTTTATATGGCTGAAGCCTCCATTTGCACATGTGCACAATAAAAACACTTCCCCCCTCCCTCAAATAAAGATTAACTTGTGTCTTTTTTTCTGGGCAGGCCTTTCCTCCCTTCCCTGAGATGCAGTTTTAATGGCATGAGAACTGTCTGTCGGCTTCCATTACCCCTTTGTTCTCTTCATCTCTCACTTTATATGTATTTTTATAAGCCTTTTAAAACCAAGTCTCCCCTTTCTTAATTCTTCTCTCTCTCTTTACTTTTGTTTTTATTGTGGGGCATCAATAGAAACAAGAAAGATTTTGCCAGATGAAAGGCGTGGCTGTCACTTGAAAGCAAGCCCACTGATAGAGATCTTAGAAGATCTCTCTGTTCCTTCCATCCATTCCTTAAACCAGTGGCTGGAAGTGTGAGACATCCATCAGCAGGTATGGCTCACCTCACCCTTTATTCCACCAAATCCAGCTTCATGCACATGAGCATCAGCCCCAGCATCCGTAGGGATTGCTCCTTAGTGACATCCTAGACCTCTGAGGTCATAGGAGCTGCAGGAAACATGCAGCAAACAGATGGCAGAGGCAAGGTGCTCATAGGATTTCCCATTGAGTGACTCACTGTAGAAAGACCTGGGATCTTCACTTGGTTTCCCACTGAAAAAGCCCACAGACAGAAGCTAGGCTTTACCTTGGGTCTTAAACCTGACAGCAAGCCCCTGCCAAGCAAAACAGTACCCAACCACCCAAATTCACCCTTCTGCAGCTCCTCCATGGCACAGGGCAGCTAGGCCACGAGCTACTAGCTGTGTTTCTGCTGCTGACTTGCCTGACAACCCTGAGCATCCCACCCAATCCCTATGAACCTTTCCAGAGGCAAAGCAACAGCTAAACAAAGCCAGAAAGCCCCATGAAGCTGGGGAAATCCTTACATGTGGTAGGCATGGGGATCCAAAGCCAAAAAAAAGCTATGTTAGGCTCAGAGTTATTCTCCCCAATCACCCTCCTCAGAGGTGGAAGACTCTGATGGCCCTTGCAGAGCTCTAGTGGAGCTGTCAAGCAGGTGGAGGTCCCCACCATGCCCCCACTTCCCCAAAAACACTTAGCAAAGCACAGCAAAGGCTGCAAATTTTCTTTTGCATTCTCAGTACAAAGAAACTGCTTATTTAGGAAGATCAAGGAACCAAAACCAAAGTGCTCTTCTCCTGGTAGGGCAGCAGAGCATGCCTGGCCTCGCTGGTGTGCTTGCCATGCACGCAGCGCGCTGGACGCAGCCTCCCTTCCCTGCAGACACTTTCAGAGTTATCCCATTGCTTGTCCAAGAGCCATCAGCTCTTTCAAACAATGACCAATTTGTTCCCTGGGGTGGCATTTCCTCATGATTCATCCCTGCTTTGCCGCAGGCATGAGGGCTGGGATGCTAATACCAGAAGGATACACTCACGTGTTGGCCTGAGCGCTTCAGCCACAGTTTCCATGACCATGAGAGTTTGGGTTCTTTTCTCCTTCCAAGTGATGTCCAGCCCTGTGTGGCTGCTAGAGCAGATGTTCCACAAGATGAATCTGCTTTTCAATGGAGAACCTGCTGGTACAAACCTCGGATTTTGGAGAGAGTCCCTGTTTTGATGGCCTCTCAGGGTGGAAATGGCATAAAACTGCAGTAGGGGGAGGGAAAAAAAAACAACCCAGAACTTTTTCATTTCAGCAAGGCAGAAGTGTCTCCCTTGAACAACAGGATGTCTTCTGTAAACACGAGGCTACCACAGCTGTCAGAGATATAGAGTGCTGCATTAAAGTCTTTCATTTTATCATTGCTGAGTTGGAGTAAGAAAGCTGAAGGGATGGGATTAGCCTTTCCTCTCCCCCTCACGCTGCCAAAAACCCACCAAGAAGGGTGAAGTCTTTTGACTTGAATCGAAGTTCATTTTCCAAAGGGCAAGTATGCCTCTAAAAAGGTTGCAGGCACTTCTCCCCTACCCCCCACGCACATAGATGGGGCTACCAAATCATAATTTTAACAACAAATCTTTTTATTTGCCTTTTTTTTAGTCTTAAATCCCAAGTACTTGGGATTTACGCAGGGTACAGGAAGCAGCCTTTGTGACGGGAGCAAGTTTTCACACGCAATGTTTGTGTGGTTCAAGCTCTTCTCTGGGAAGCAGCAGGCCCAGCAATGGACACACAGGCAAAAAAAAGTGAGGTGAAATACTTCCAAGTCCCCTGATTTGTTGGTATCTAGTCACATTTGACCAGTGTGGGTTGGCCAACATTGCATGCATCCAGCCACCCGCGCAGCTCCGAGAGCATCTGCAGCCTGGAAGCTCACACTTCATCCCCAGAGTCTCTGGCCCAACAGCAGAGTGCAATGACAAGATTGCAAACAATAAATTGTCTCTTAGAAGTGGCTTATCACTGAGACACATTCATCTCCACAAGCTGGACCCAAACCAGCTCCATTAGCTGGAAGTTCAAGTGAGGGCATGCACATTGGCTCTTATTTTTTTTTTGACCATACAATTTTGGGGTTGCAAAGCCAGACATTAAGCTGGCTGAAAGTCTAGTCCTGTGAAGCATTCTGAGTTGGCAAAGTTTTGCTACTGATTTATGTGGCGCAACAGCTCAGGGCCTGGGATGCATCCATAACATTCGTTCCATCTGTCGTCAATGCAGATTCTGTTCTCCCACTGCTCGTGTTGGCAAGGGCTTGATCCGAGATCTGCTGCTCTTGGGGAGGGGGGAAGGGGGAGGAGGAAAGGGGACAGGAGAAGAGGAAGCAGAAGTCTCCCATTGGTGCCAATGGCTTCACAGGAGGCTTCAAGTTCTTCAGATGCCTCTAAGCATTGTTGCCGGAGCGATAATCTTTGGCAGCCCATTTAGGAGAGGAAGGGAGTGAGTGGTCACACTGGTTTTCAAGACAATTTCAGAATCAATGTTCACCAACAGTCTCATTTCAGGCCCACACATGCCTGCAATAATAAAGGATAAAGGTCCAGAAAACCATCTAGTCCTTTTGGTCTCCTATCCTTGCTCCTTCCAGGCAAATCTTCTCTAGGATCAATCCACACAAAACACTGACTCCTTTCAGAGCAGTTTAAAAGCCTGCTAATCTGTGAGTTATCTCCCAAGACTCTGAGCAATTCAGTCCAAGAAGCAAAGGGAGCATTTATCTTGGGCACAACAACAGTGTCCAATCTGCCCTGGAGATCTCTGGCATGCCTGGGGCTTGCTGGAGCTCCATCCACAAAGCAAGTGCTGAGCACCGCGCAGGGATTCACACCACGTAGAAGAGGCCTCTTCTGTGGATAAAGATAGCTGAAGAATGAGCCAGGCTGCAAGCCAAGATACTCTTCCCTCCTCTTCCCCCCTCGCCCAGATTTGGGAAGGCTGGGGATGCTCCCCCCACACACTCCATGCCCAACCCATAGCAGAGGCTGTGCTCGGGGTGGGGTGATCCTCACTGCTGAAACGCTGATGATGCGATTCACCTCGGAATATTACCTTCTGGTTCCTCACTGTTCCAACGCCTCCGACATCTACAAAAAGCTGGAATTTCCTGCCAGCTCAGTGGTGCAATTTCAAATGCTTTTTGGTTTTCAACTGTGCTCTTTAATCTCCAGCCAGCTGGGCCCGTGCGTTAGCGTGAAGGCTGAAAGCTTCAGAGCTTTGGGCAGTTAGTTTTCCAAAGATCTCACCTGTGGGTGGAATGGTTTGCTGCAGCTCTGCATTCAATTACACACAAAGGCACACACAAACCCCATGTGCTGGAGCAGCCTTGTCCCTGTCGCAGTGTGGAGGGAAGCTGCAAGCCAGCTCTGTGGTCCAGTTGCCCTTCCAGAGAGGGAGAAATGCAGGTTTAACTCCTTGTGCCAAGAGGGGCAAGGAGCAGTTTGGAATAGAGAGCTGCAGCAGCTGGCAGGCATGGCACGGTGCCGTGAAGGTCCTCTCCAGCCTCTCTGTTGGGGAAGGATGGGAATTGGATCCACTTGCGTCCCACAGACATTGGGGGGATACCTTAAATGTGAATATACACTCTCTCAACATTTGTCCCATTAGACAAATGGACTTTATTTCCCATGAAAGCTGTGAAAGAGGATCCCATCATAGACTCTACTTGCTCTTTGCAGCCCTTGGCATCACGGGAGGCTTGCAGAGATGAGGTCAGGGTTGCTGTCTGCAGCAGAACAAGCAGTCCTAACTGATACAAAGGCTTGGGCAAGATGTTTCACAGCTTCCAGACTGTGGGGACCAGGTCATCAGCTGATGCAAGGTAACATCATTGCTGAGAAGTTAATGAATTGGAAGAGGTTCACATCAACCAAGGATCTGCTCAAGGAGCACAGACAACTAGAACTAACATATGCACCTGCTGGAGCCACAACAGAACTATTTGAGAATTAATCTGATGAGAATAAGCCAAAAAAAAGGTGTGTGGCAGAGTAGAGATATGAAGAAGTAAGCTGTTACCCTGCTCACTCGACCATCTCAGAAGAACTCTGTTTACACAAAGAGATCTGACAAGAGCTACAGAAAAATAGATGAGGAGCTGAATACACAAAATGCAAAACCATCACCGAAAATAAATTCAATTATTCGCTTTTGCTTAGAGAAGCAACAAAGTTTCTGACATGTTTGTTATTCAGCCTGTCATTATAGCTGAAAGATGTCTCAATAATGTTGAAGTTACATTTTTAACATCCACTCTCCTCCAAGCAGTTTGCATATTTTCCACTACGTTAGCTGATCAAGCCATTAGTTACAGTTACTTAAAAATAAATGAGCTCTATATTTTCCTTCCTCCACACTCCCAACTGCAGAGCTCAACAGCAGGGGAGGGGGGAGAGGGAAGAGAAGTATTTGGTTTGCAGTGAAACAACCCAACAATAATGGTAAATGCTGAGGTTGGACTGTGGATGGCGAGTGCATCCCAGAAGGAAAAGCAGAAGCATCTCTCCTCAAGCACAGAACTGATAAGGTCCTAGCCAGCAGCAAAACATGCAAAATGAAAACCATATTTGTGAAAGGAACTGTAGTTGGGAGGCTACCAGCATCTGACTAAATCCAGCAAGAACAGAGGGCAGGGTGGAATTCTGTTCAGGATGCACTTACTTGCCAAAGCTGAGTTTTAACTAGAGTTAGTCTTTCTGCTCTTTACCCTAACCCTCCCTCCTCCCCATAAAAAAATACTGTCAAATCAGTCAGTCTTCATGCAAAGGGTTTTCTGGGTTGACCCATTACAGAAAAGCAGGTAATATTCACTCCTCCATCCCTCTCTTCCCAAAATTCAGCCATTAAAATAAATCCCCAAAGCAAAAACCACCATTGGTGTTTTGGCCATCGAAGAAGTGAATCTGAAAGCAATTTTGTTTTGTTAATTAAGCTTAAAAAAAACCCCAAAACCTGTAGAAGATGAAGATATTTTCTTCCATGCAGCAAATAAAGGCAGCACATTTTCCCCAACTACGTGTGAACTGCAGGGGAAAAAAAAGCCACTAATGAACTTCTGGAGTAGAGAAAAATGTGAGCGTGCCAGGAGGTGGGGAAAAAAAGCAGCACATTGCACTAATAGGTCATTGGGCAATTCTAACTGAATCCAGGCTTGATTGTGGGATACAGATTTATCTAATACATTGACCACAGGGTCATAAGAACAAGCCTTCACACCCAGCACAGAGCAAGTCTCCAGCTGCTGCCATCTCTGTGTGGCAATGTCCCACTGAGGTCCAGTCAGCTCCATTGTGCTGCTCTCAGCAGCAGCTTTAATAGAGAAATAAATAACAGTCCTCCTTGTTGCAATATATAAACTTATTGTTGGCCTCCTAGAGTCCTACACAATAATCTACAGGTTTTGGCAAGAGAGTAAACCATCTTCACATCCCATGCTGCAGATTAAGTCACCTCTCTCCAGGTGATGTTCTTGGCTCATGCTGTACCACCACTGACTCCAGAGCAACACCAGTTCCCCTGTCCTGTCACAGCAGCAAGGCTTCCAAAGGTCACAGTGAACCACCAGCTCCTCCACCAACAAATCAGACTTAAGGAACAACTACTTCTGTGAAGAAACTAGGAGGAATGATAAATCCAATCAGAGTTGCTATAAGAACATACCCCAACCCTGCAGACCAATGGTGGCCCAGGCTATGCTTTGGAAGTCACTGCTTTATGGGTTTCTCCTTTGGAGCATGTGCTGCTGCCACAAGCAATTCAACAGCTGAGGCTTTCCACCTTGTTTGCCAATGGAAGATGACATGACTGCCAACATAGAACCATAGAATCCTAGACTGGTTTGGGTTNCACATGAGTCTGGAGGACCAGATCCTAGCAGTGCTATGCTGTAGACCACGTCAACAATGTTTGAGGGTGCTTATAGATCCTTTAGAAAGGCCCTGACTTGTAGGGGGAGCTCTTGCCCTTTTTGAGAGTGTTTCCCCCATAAATTCTGTTCTGTTCTAGTGCATTCTGGCTCTGTCATCTGCTTTCAGAGCAAACATCTTCCAGGTGTCTGCAGGTCTCCTCACCAAGCAAGATGAGGAGGACTCCCAACAGCCACACATCAAACACTCTTCTTTCAGCTACATCCCAACACCAGCTCAGTCACTTGGTTTTCAGGATGCTAAGGACACACTGTCCAACTCCTGGAAATAGCAGGCAGTCCCAAAGTGCCATGGTGGCTCCTGACCTGTTTTCCCAAATCCAAAGGGACAGTTTTAGGGGTCAGACAGCACACAGGAAGCTCACGCATGCGTCCTTCATCGTAACCGCACCCTCAGTGCTGGGGTGTGAGAATGCTCAATCCCCTGCAGCTACTGGGGAATTCCCAAGCAGATGGTTAAACTGGATTTCCAGCTTCTCTGCAGTAGCAGAATGGGGGTAACTCATCAGGGTGGAGGTAGGGAGCTGGCTCACAGTGCCCAGTGCTTTGTGCTCGGAGCAAGTCCCAGGTCTATCGGTCACCAGAGTTTCATTAAGTACAGATGAGGTCATTGCTTGGCATCTGCAGAGCACCTTGAGACCTTCATGTGAGTCTGCTAATTATGCAGAAATACTACATAAATAATGAAACATGCTATGGAAATGCAGTGTGTTTTGGCTAGGGTGTGGGGGGGTCACGGGCACCTTCTAGGAACTGGCATGAAAATCCCTGGATACCCAATTCTCTTTGACCTTCCCAAGGTGCCAGGCACATCAGCACCAGAATATCACTCCTGTGCTTCTGGAGTTCAACTGCTCCTAGGAGGCAGGAGCAGCAGGCAACAAGCTGAACACTATCAGCTTCAAACAAAGGCCTGTAAGTCAGTAAAGTTGAGCAAAATGAAGCCACTCATTTTTTGCTGTCACTCACAGGCTACTGCAGTGTTGACTCTGAAAGGTGGGAGAAAGGAAAAGGAAGAAGATGTACATGACCAGAGGGAATGAGACACTAAAGGGAGATAGCAGCAGTGGACACAGCCCAGCTCTTGCTCTCAGGTGTGAAATGAAGGTCAGGGATTTGGCAATATTCCTGGAGCAGCAGTGCCAGCCAGGGAAAGATGATCTAGGACCTCCTGTCCCAGCCCTGGAAATGGTCTCCTCACATGCAGGTCTCCAGCAGCTCCTTCCCATGGTGGGAGGAAGGAGGAGAGGAAAAAAAAAGATAATTAAAAGGTACCCAAACTCACACTTTCTGCTGCAGCACAATAAGCTGTTTATGAAAGCCTTTCCTCCCTAGGTTGGGTGCATTTTCACAGCTTTATTAACTTCATGCAGTAAAACCCTGGGAGAGAAAAATCAGAAGATGTGTCCTGCTACTGATTATGCCACTGGCCTTGATATGCAGGCCTGGGACCCACCTTTTCCTTCCTCTTCTCCTTTCCATCCCTAAATCCAGAACAGGAGACTAGATTTATCCTGATACCACTAAGGTGGATGGGAAGAAGAGAAGGTGATGTAATTCTGCATACTTCATGCTCCATTTTGGCAGCAGCTCCATTCCCATGGCTCTGTTCCTGCGCCTCAAGACAACAATCATCGTTCCCATTTCAGGAGCACCCATCACTGCAACTAGCCATGCTCTTCCAAACCTCCACTACTTTTTTGTAGGGAACATCTGGAAAGACTAAGGAAATGTGTTCTCTTGAGTCCCCAGGGCCTTCTGCCTCTATTCTCAGCACCAAAAGCCTTCCTCAGCAAGCTTTTATCACAGTATTTTCATGTTCAGTGTGTAGAAGTGTAGAAATATGTAGTACAGAGAGCACTCATGTCTACATGAATCCTCAAGGCTGTTTGGTTGAAAGACTGGAAGGCTTCCTGTCTCCTCCCAGACTGATCTGACCAGGCCCATCTAGAGCAAACACCAAAAGAAACCTTACAGCCCACGCTGAGTTAAGACATTTCTATCTTCTAAGAACAGTCTAACATCCAAATCACTGGGGGGTCCACACTGCAGAGGGATCACACACCCACACACAGCTCTGAACCTTGGGACTACCACTTCTCTTTGGATTTAGTCCTGCCCTGAACCCATGAGCAAGGATAGATCACTGCAATCTACCCAAGACCTGGACCCAAGCTCCTAAGCTGGGGTCAATGTGCTCTATTGAGTCATATCAGCAGAGCTTTACAGATTTATTCTAGCTGAGAATCTGGCCACTTATGACTTACATAGTTTTCTGAAATGGATCCAACAGGAAATCCTAAATCAAGAACACTCTGCATTTTGAGATGATTCCTCTCCCTCAGATCCAAACCCAAAGTTGTGCAACTTTTTCCATTTTAGGAATAAGAGGCTTTCTTCTCCTATCTTCTTCTCCTCCCAAACAAATAATCAAGTACACAGGAGCCCAAAAATATTTTGCCCCCTCCATCTGCTTCATGCAGTGAGCTGACACTGAAGCCAGCCAGCATGTTTAGAACTGGCTAGCTAGGTTCTGACCAGCTGAGGCCACAGCTGGGACAGCCAAACAGGCAATATTCCAGCTGCAAACAACTCATAGAATCATAGAATCCTAGAATGGTTTGGGTTGGAAGGGACCTCTGGAGCTCATCTAGTCCAACCCCCCTGCAGTGGCCAGGGACATCCCCAACTAGAGCAGCTTGCCCAGAGCCCTGGCAAGCCTCACCTGCAATGCCTCCAGGGATGGCAACTCAACCACCTCCCTGGGCAACCTGGGCCAGTGTTCCACCACCCTCGTGGGGAGCAACTTCTTTNCCTTTGGAGAAGGGATAGCACTCAGGGAAATGGCCACCATTCAAGCCTCCCTGCTGCTTTCCCAGTGACAGCTGCTGCTGAAGGCCAGATTCTCAGCAGGAGTAAACTGGTCATGCTGCTTTGACTCCCCTGGTTCCATGCCAATTTACACCAACCAAGAACATGGCACAAGGTGGTTCATGTTTGGGCTTTGCTCTGCTGTCTCCCTGTTATCATCTTTCATCTAGAAATAGCTGCATTACAGGAGAGAGAGAAGGAATAACAACCAAAATTTGTCTGGTCCAGAAATGGTTTCCTGGAACTTAAGTCTTTCTTTTTTTTTTTTTTCTTTCCCCTGAAAGGAGATAAAGTTGTTCATTGTTTGTCTTGGCTGCCTATAAACTCATGCTGCTGAGAGCAGCCTTTGATCACAGGGCTATTGGGAGGCTGACCCTTGACAGCCAATCCACTCCCTGCTCTTGCAGTCTCACCAGCTCAGGTCTGACTTCCTTCTTCACAAAAAGAAAACCATTATACATATACTAGCAACAACAGCCCTTGCAGCAGTTCAGGGATCCTGATTTCACCAGCTTACAGACATCTTCAATACTGGCCTATTCCCTTCCTCAAGGGTCTCTGTGATGGGAAGGGGGAAGGAAGGAGTTTGTGATCTCGGATGTCCTGTAACAAGCAGTGGCAACTCCATCCAAGCCTCATGGTGTGACAAATGTTCATCAGGGCTCTGTATAAGGGACAAATCACAGCCCTGTCAACTGCTGCCAGAAGTCTTAAGTTTATTTTGTGTCCTCTTTTTCCCACTGAGAAGTTTTTTGGACATTTGTATGGGATTTGGGTGTTCCTGTGAGCTGGTCAGAGCTCCCAGCTCGAGCTGGTTTGCTGCACATCCAGAACATTTTTACAGCATGTGTTGCCCAACCGCAGAGGCTACAGGCACAAAGCACATTCTCTTCTGACACCTAGCAGGGAGTTTGAGTACGTAAGTCAATCTGTGTAACGTGACTCATTGCTCCCACACTTCATGGAAGTAGCAGCCTTAGTTTATTCCAGCATTCCCCAGCGAGGACAACCACATTCCCAAAGCACTGGATTTGCAAAGCTTGTGCAAATGATCTGAAGTGTGAGCATGATCAGGGCGATGCTCCCCAGCAACTCCCCACAGAAGATGACAGCTCAAGCCCTTTCTCCCCAGCACAGTGCCATGAAAACCAAGCTGCNCAGTTGACCTGTGAGACACTAGGTAGTAAGCAGGGATTTTTTCAGGCACACACCTCTTTGAGTATCTGTTTATCTACCAGCATGAACAAGTGAGCTTTGGAAGCTAGAATGGTAGAACCACAACTAGCTGGATTTATTAGCCACCCTCTTCATCAGGGGACATGGATGATCTGACCAATATCAGATGATATTCAGAGGACTCAAATACTATCTTTATCATCTACTTCTGAGCTGGGAGTCAAGCTTTCATGTTTCTGTGCTCTTCAATTCCTACATCAGGTCTGAGCTATTTACATCTCCAGCCCCAAATCAGTGCCACCCACACGTGCAGCAGCACAATTATGTTGGCTTAAAAAAGAAAGTTCCACTGGTGCAGAAATACACAACTACCATTTAGACTAGAGTCAGAACAAGACATGTTCATGTTGTGCTCAGTTTTATCTGATACATTAGCTATGAAGATTATCAGACAAGCCAAACATTCAGGCTAACATCTTGCTGTTGTGTTTGGCCACATCGTTTCAAGCCAAGTTCCAGTTAGCTGTGGTTTGAACAGATGAAACAGTCAAAAAACAGCTAATTATTCCCAATTCACAAACAACAACACCAAGGCAAAGGAAGGAAATATGTGACTGGTCTGTAGTTTCTCTGAAGACTTGTAGCAAGGCTAGGAAGAAGATCTGGTGCTTCCATAAGCTTGTTCAGCTCTAGCCACAACATTTTCCCTTCCACTCCAAATCACCTCCAAACCCTGCAGATACACACTCAGGTCTCCCATTTTGTTAAGATGAAGCTGGCACTGGGATTTTTAACCATGCTCTCCTCCCATGAGCCACATCCAGCTTTTCTCCTGTTTGAGCATCGTGGCCACAGAAACACATCAGCTGGGACTGGCATGTTCACAAACCCAGTTCTAGTGATCACTGCCATGTATTTTTGTGCCCACATACACCAAAACTCTTAAGAAAACTGCAAAAGCCACAAAATCTGCAACATAGCCCAGCAGAGCTCTGCAAGTGTTACCAGTGTCCTAAAGTGGATGTGTGCTACATAAAACCACCCACAATGACAAAACACAAATATAAATCAACCTCTTCCCAGCTCTCCTTTTCCTCCCTCTCACCTAATATTTTTTCCCTGACCCTTCCAGGCAATTTACCCAAAGCCCACAGATTCAAAAGAGCCAATGCTAGCTATGGGACAAGCACACCCTATGAATCATTTGGATATCACATCCCCATCACTGACTTTTGGAAATCAAAATCAGGGCTTGTGACCCTGCTTATCTTGACACTCTTAAAGGTTGGACGTGCAGTTCCTGTGAAGATCCACCCAAACCCCAATAAAATAAAGCCAAATGAAGGGTCTGGTTGTGGGGACACTGTGTCTAGGCTTCTCATAAACACATGCTTTTCTTGTTAGACTCCTACCAGCGTATGTGATGACAGAGGAAAAAAAAACCCTAAATCATGTTCCACCAAGTTATTCCAGGATGATGTTGCCATGACAAAGCACCCTGGTGCCACTCTACTCCTTTGCAATGTCATCAGCAAAGTTCCCCCCCACATGACCATGAGGTCAGATGTACAACAAACTGAGCACTGACCCTCTGCTTCCTTTTGGTCCATATCCAGAGCCAAAGGGACTGCAGGAAAACAGCTGCTTTCCCAACCAGCTCTGCAGCTCCAGAGGGAGTGTGGGCTGCTGAGCAAGTCATAGAGATTGCTTCAGCCTGGGGGATGGAGAGCTGGACCTGCAAAAGGAGGGTCACTGTGAGACCTCACAGCTCCAACAACTGAATGTCAGCTCCTCAAGTAAGGATCATCCAAGCAAGGCACAGAAGCTAAGGTACCAAGCTAGGAACTGCCTAAAACAGGCAAAAGGAAACTCAGAAATAATACTCATTTCAACCACACCATCCTCCAGAAAGCCACATACTAATTGACTCTGAATATGGATTGCTCATGACCTAGGAGACCTGAGCTTTGAGCTCCCTTCAGCACCTTTAGAACCCTTCCAGCCATAAGCAAGAACTGCTCACAAGGGCTCTCTTAGGTAATTTGGCAACAATTGGCTCCTCCTTATCAAAAAGAAAGTGGCTATGTTCAAAGCTGCTAGAAAAGCTAACTTTGCCCTTCTACTACCAACTTTAAAGATCATAGCCATGGACACCAGATGGGGTAGCCCTGCAGAGGGTCAAGGCACTTCTGAGGTTCAGGTGACACTACTGTGTTGAGTTTAGCAGCTCCTCTGCCATCAGTTGGCTATAGGAAACCCAACAGCCCAAGAGATGTTTAATTGTGGGCACGAATTGCACAAGTCAAAGAAATGTCCTTTGAAGGTCTGGACTTGGAGTCCATCTTTGCCATCTGACAGTTGGGTTAAAGCATCTTTCTGCTACATGGATTTAAAGTTATTTTCATGGAATCCTAGAATGGTTTGGGTTGGAAGGGACCTCTGGAGCTCATCTAGTCCAACCCCCCTGCAGTGGCCAGGGACATCCCCAACTAGAGCAGCTTGCCCAGAGCCCTGGCAAGCCTCACCTGCAATGCCTCCAGGGATGGGAACTCAACCACCTCCCTGGGCAACCTGGGCCAGTGTTCCACCACCCTCGTGGGGAGCAACTCCTTTCTATGCTACTCCTGAATTAAATCAGAAGTTACTGAAGTTTTAAGAGTTTTTACAAGACTTCCTTCATTCCTTCTCTCCAACTATGGAGCAGAAGTTCCTTGCAGTTTTGATTGTAAGGTCTCCTTCAGCTCCCTCTGGACAGCCAGTTTCAGAG
Organism: Bucco capensis; assembly: GCA_013396975.1. NCBI lineage: Eukaryota > Metazoa > Chordata > Aves > Piciformes > Bucconidae > Bucco > Bucco capensis. Next base: position 24,688 of record VWZO01007856.1, read on the forward strand.
AAGGCCTTTCAAAAGGTATCTTCAGGATTCACACAGTCTTTTGGGAGTTGTTTTGTGAAAGCAAACCAACATCACAGACCTGATTGATAGCATAGTGCATGCCACGAACTGTAGGACAAACATCTCTGGGCTTCTGGGCAATGGCTCTTGTTTCCAGCTAGTCACATGGACTTAGAGGAGGGAGCTGTGTGATTTCTGGGCAGCTGAGCACTAACAAACCTCCCTGCACTCAGTGATCTGGGTCCTGCTTTTGGCTCTGCCACAGAGCTGCTGGATGTCCAGAAGGAAATCGCTGCTCTACACTCTCCTTTCCTCATCTGGAAAACAGAGGCACCCATCTCCAAATCCTTTAGGAAATCATGCCACGAGCAGATCAAGAAATAGATAGCACCAAATCAGCATTTTGCTATGCTGCATAGTCATGACACAGAACAGCAGGATGTCAATGCAATTTCAAAGTGATGGAAAATACATTGACAGAAGCCTTTTAAAGTGTAACCGAGAAGAAAAAGGATGGAAAGACCAAGCAGTTTCACATGAGGGGGAAAAGCAGGAATGCTCCCTCCTCCATGCCCTCCCTCCTAAGCAAAACAAAACCAGAAGTGAACTACAAGAGGGACCTGTTGTTTCAAATCTGAATGGAAAAATCAGACAACTCTCCCATGGCACTCCCAGAGCAGAGGTTAAGAATGAGGGGCACAACAGAAAGGGGAGATGCAAGATAAGCTGCTTAGATTCACATCTCCCCATTTCCTCTGCTTCGTCAGAACTGGGTCCTATTATAAACTTATGCAAATGTGTTTACTTTACATTTTATTTTGGTCCTAGCCATGCAGTTGTCAGCCTGTATCAACATGTCAGTCTGTTTGTGCAAACAATCATTCCTTCATGGAAGGGTTTCAGTAAAAACAGACAAAATGTTATGACACGCAAAGAAACTTCCTAAACATGAAAATAAAAGAAAAGCCACTAGAAGAGGATATGTTTTCCCTACCAATTACACAGCTTAAAACAAAAGAAATCACTCAGGACATTCTTTTTTTTCCCAAGGATAGTACAGTATCAGATGGCATCGTGTCATATGCTCTCATGAAGTACCACACTGCAGGGGGGAGGACTTGCAGGGTAAGCATGAAGAAAGAGAACTGGAGCCCATCAGCACTTCCCACATGCACTGCAAGCTACCCAACACCACAAGCCCATCCATCTCATCCCCAAATGCTATCCATGGGAGCTGGAGAGAAATGGGAACAGCCCCTTGCAGTGATTCTCCCCCTGTACTCTGCACTGGTGAGGCCTCACCTTGAGTACTGNACCTTGTTGCAGCCCCTTGCAGAAGAAGTAAGGAATGGGTGAGAGAGGATATGGTGGGGATGAAGGTAGTCTGATGGTGGCAAGGCAGCTGCCAAGAGCAGGAGACAGGGCTGGACCAATACATCAACATTATGTTTGTCCTGGTGAAAGCTCTGGGCCACTCTCCTTCTCAACTGATGTAGGAACATCAGGGCCTGCTCTATTCCATTCTCCTTCTGTGCTGTACCAGACTGCACCATGCTGTGCTCCTCCAGGCTCTCTTAGCTACATTGCACTGCTGAGGAAGACAATAGTATCACAGCTTTGAAGAGATGCTATGCAGGATCTCTAGAAACCTACTCGTGGGTCACAGGGACAGTTTAGCCTCTGGCCTGAACTCCAAAGCCTCATGGGCAGATACTCAGGCTATGCAGTGATGATGCTGTGCAACAGGCAGTCATACAGCATCCTGAGCTCCTGGAACCCACGGGCCACATCAGAGCTGAGATGCCCTCAGCCAGAGCTATCACCTTCAGGTTCATTTTTGACCTTTCCTCCCATCTCCACCACGACCCACAATTTTCCTAGAGGCAGTTACCACCTCAAAATTCTAGACTAGCTTGTTACACAGTTTGCCCAGATGAGAATGAGTCTGACGCTAAGAAGGGAAGTGAATCTCTTCCTTCTGATTTTTCCTACTTGGAAGCTCGAGTTTTGCTTGTAAGGTGCTTCTGCTGATATTTTCTTCCAGGAAAAGAGAAGCAGCAGAGTCTCATTCCCTGCTCAAGTATTGATACTGAACGATGGGTCCTGAGCACTAGGAACTGCATGGTGTGACAAGGAACAATAAGGAGCACAGGGCTGCAGCTACAGCCACCAACCCACCTTGGCAAGCCAAAATCCCTAGTTCTAGAGCTACTTTGCTACTCCCACAAAAGAGTAGCTATAATAAAGTAGCTGTGCCTTCCCTGTGAGGTTAGGTGCACTGCACTGATGGAAAGCAAAATAACAAGTGATCATTTAGGAGAAACAGCCACTTCACTGCAAATTCCACAGTGCTTGGTGCATAGTCCAACACACCTAGAGCTGCCAGCCACCAGGATCCACCACCAGAGCCACTAAGAAACCACCCAGGCACTTTGGCACAAGCTCTGCAAGGTTCAGCTCTGACTAAGGTGAGGGAACGTGGATCCTGAGATGCCTTCAGCTAGGAAACACTGATTGAGGCCTCTCCATTACCCTAGGAGCCCTCCAAATCTTCCAACAAATAATTACAACCATTTCAGAGCATGAAAGCACCTCCAGTCTGAGATGGAACACATGCTAACTGCAGCTCCCAGCTTCCCTCCTGGCACAGCTGGTATCATCCCTGGGGTGTCCCCGGCAGGGCCCAGGAGCCATGGCCAGGTCCTTGCTTGCCAGATAGCAGCCAGCCTTAGCCTGCTGCAGCCCCAGCCCTGCCCTGCTTCCCCTTGCACAGGGAGCCTGGTGCTCTGTTCCTCTGGAGCCTACAGAGGGCATTGTGGGAAGGCAGTGGAGGAATCCCAAATAATCCACCTCTCAGCTGGACAATTTGGGTGAGGTGCCCTGCTGCCTTTGGGCACAATGTCTTGGGGTGAGGAGATGCTGCAGGCATGGGGAACACCCAAGTGTTAAATCTGCAGGGAAACAGACCCAAATCATGAGGAGAAGGAGGTTTTATCCCTTCCCTGCCAGGCAGTCCACGTCCCTATTACAAGAGATTGCAGCTAATGTAATGAGAGTGGTAAGAGCACAGAAAGTAGCTTATAGAGAGGCTGCAATCTTGTTATTGTCAGAAGGCTGGAGCTGCCTGGGGTCAAGAATCACTAATGAATTACTAAATGAAATGTAGCTTTTGGGGCTCAGGTCCTCTTGCTCTGCACAGCCAGCACGTGAGAGTGGAGATGGCTCACTCAGGCACACAGCAGTGCCCAGCCAGCCTGGTACCCTCAGATGATCCCCTCCTGCTCCCAGAGCCACGGCACCAGCACAAACAATCCAGCACCATTGTTCTGCAGGGCAGACCCGAATGCTCAATCCACCCCTAGTGACCAGTCCTGCAAGGTGGGGTGGCTGAGGCTACCACAAAGCTCCTCTGAACCCAAGGAATCTATTTTTTCTTACTGCTGAAACACTTGGCAAACCCTGTGGATGCACTGTGCTCAGCTGGCAGCCTCCTTGGTTCTCAGAGCCAGGAAAGCACGTTCTCAAACTTCTGTCTAGTGTCCCAGAGCATATCCTAACACTACAATGGAGCAACCAACTTCTAGGTGGTGGTAGCCTTCGTACTACCCACTTTCTTCAGGACTACCTACTCTTGGGTAGTAATAGGAAGAGTTTGGACTTTGGTACTGGTAGAAACCAGTACCTACTCCAGAAATGTATGGTGTCCCATTCCCTGCCACAGATATCCATGTCATCCAGATTCAGATATAAGTTGGAGCCTGCTCAGGCCTGGCTCATCCCCAAGGGCACCTGCTCAAAAATAAGTCAAACCATTAAGCTATTCATTTAATTCTCCATCCTATTATTTGAGGCTTCCACAAGCTTTTGTGAGCAGATGAGGTAGGAACTGGTACCTGACCATACTGCAACAGGAGAGGAATTAAAGGAATAAGTGTATACAGAGCTCTGCAAGCCACAGTGCAATCTGCCTCATGCTGACCAGGCTGGCACAGCAGAGCACAGGAATGGAGCAACAGCATCATGCTTTTAAAGCCAGGGACAACTAAAGGGAACAGATCTATCATAAGGGTGCTGCACTCAGTGTGTGCTATGCTAAATACACAGCAGAAATATCCTCTCAGAAGGACTCTGCAAGTATTGTAGAAGTGAGAGCACAACTCAAGGTAAATTAAAATTACTGAGCCTTGGAGGTGTTGGGAGAAAAATGCAGCAGCTTCCTGTTGGACTCTGATATAAACTAAGCTAAGGCTTGCATTGCTTTCTCTTCTGCTCCTTCTAAGCCTGCAGATTATTTAATATGGAAGGGGAAGGCTTCAACCTGGCTGAGAAACTGCAGGAATTCAGAGTGACCTGGAGGGAATGACAAGAATGCTGCTTGCTGATCAGATTAAAGGGAGAAGTGGCAGGGCTCCCAAGGGTCTTCTTGTTCAACCTTTGTTGCCTACAATACTGTGCTTTGTCTCCTGACTTCTGCTCTTTAAAATGATTCAGGTTACTGCACTGGAGACGTCGCTGCCTCGGGAGCCTTGCCTCCATCCCCATCCTACTAGGGCAGCAGGAACACCTGGCACAAGTGAGACTGAAGGTGGATACACAACTGCCAGCCCTAGCAAGTAGTTCTGCTTCCTGCTGCCCTTGATATGATCAAAACTCTGCCATGCCCTTTTCCAAACAGGCATTTAAAAGCATTCATTCACCCTCCACAAGGCCAAAGCGGCAGACTGTGCTATGAAGAAGGAAGATGCCTCTAAGGTTGGAGGTTTTTTTGGAAGTCTGCAAGATTTTCACACTAGCAACCTGGGCTGGCTTCATGGGTGTATTTTAGCAAGAGCAGGGATGCACAGCACTCTCCTCATATGGGTATTTCCCCTCTTTCTTTAGGGCTAAAGCATCACCTGGTCCCTCTACATTGCTGTCTGCCTCTCCAAAGGAGAAAGCAGTCCCTTTGAGAACCACCTCCCAACAGACTTCACCAAAACCATGAAACACAACTAGAAAGTCAAAGACAAGTCTGGTCGGTTATCTTCCTGCTGGATTAAGCTGGTTCAGTAGACAGGAAGGTAGAAGAGCAGCACTTAGTCATATGATCAAACACAAATAGGAGACAGGCTGCTAACACAGTTGTTTTTCCTGTGCTAGAAGTTATGGGCAGAGCCCAGAAGGGTCGAGGTTGGTATGAGACAGTTACACACATCTCAGTTTGAACAATTCCCTCTGGTGCTCCAAGAACCCCAAATTTCAGCTTTTTTCCTCCTAAGCATTCTCTTTAACACCAAGAGCCATTTAACACACTTGACAGGACCAAATAGAAATGTCCAAGAGCCCAACCTTAACAGCAGCTTCCATCAGGTAGTCCCACTCTGCATCCACAGGTCAATGCCTCTTGCTCACCTCTTCAATGAAATAATTAGCTAAAAAGGCAACTCTGTGCTTCTTTCTGCCTATATTCCTACTCAAAAGCCACACCCAGGATCCAAATATGCCTCAATTTAGGGAAACTCATCAAATTCTACTGCACATCACAACAGTCCATGACTCACAGCATCTCCCCAAATCAGGGCATGTTCAACCAAATCCATCCCCACTCCAGTGACGCCACTTCAGCAGGATCAATCTGACTCACTGAGCTGTTTGCCAAAGGTCACACAAATTTGGTGCATTTCCTCCTCATCTGCTGCTCTCTCTCATTCCACCCAACGCATTTAGGTTGCAACTTTTGGTGGGGAAGCCTTTGATCTCTGAAATTTCTGCTCTGTTTCCTTGACAACAAGTCCAACCTGCGTGATCATGAATGAACCCTATTGTGTTCCTCCCGTTGCCTTCTTCCCCAAATTACTTCTACCTGCTAATGTGAGCAGAGCAAAGCCATCTGCACAGCTTCCACCTACCTTGAGAGAAAGATTAACTGTAGAAATTTGCCTTCCCTGCCCACTGCCAGCTCCTGGAAAATGAAATAACTTAATGACTCGGAACCATCCCCTGAAGGAGGGCAGGAAATACTAGGGTTCCTCATGGGGATGAAGATGCTCTGGTTTACCAGTCACCCCCTCACCTCTTTCAGATGAATAAACAGACTATTTCCCTTGTTTCTGTTTTGATTCCTGTGTCTGCAGCATTCTGCTTTCCACCATCAGCCTCACAGAATGTTAGGGGTTGGAATGGACCTCTAGAGATCACCCAGTCCAACTCCCCTGTCAGAGCAGGATGCACAGGATGCCTGTTACCCTCTTGTCCTGGCACTGGACACCACTGAAAAAAGACTGGTTCCATCCTCCTGACACCCACCCATTTAAGTATTTATAAGCATTGCTGAGATCTCTCCAGGCTAACCAGCCCCAGCTCTCTCAGTCTTTCCCCATAAAAGAGATGTTCAACTCCTCTAATCATTTTTGTAGCCCTTCTCTGTGCCCTCTCCAGAAGTTCCCTGTCCTGGTCTTCCCAGACCAGCACTGGACCCACTACTCCAGATGTGGCCTCTGCTCCCAAGGAGAGCTTTCACAGGGGATAAATTGGCATTGCAAGAGGGTATAAACAGGTCTGAAATGCACGGAGATGAGAACCTGGCTGAAGATGAGCAGCAGGGCTCAGGGTCCATGGCATGCTGGTGCCTCAGTGGCTTCCCAGGGTGAGTAGCACAGCAGAGCTGCATCATTACCCGCCGTGAAACTCAAGAGCAAGGCAAAGCAAAATCAAAGGGGAGCAGGAGGTGAAAAGAAGGCAAAAGGGTGCCTTGAGGGCTCCTTTCATGCAGCTCCCTTCACGATCCACCAGTCAAGGCTCCGAAGCAGGAACAGAGACGCCATTCAGGACAAATCTGGATGTTATCCCAGGGCACCAGGGACATCACTAAAGGGAAAGTTTTGACAGGTGAAATGACCTTAATATAATTAGCCCTGCCAGCCCCTCCTTCACCTTGCCATGAAAAGGGGAGTCCCTTAATGAGATCCTTTTTTCCCCCCTGTAAGGCAATACAGCTGGCTCACCAATCTTCCAAACGGGACATACCGGATCACCTCCATCCCCACTCCCCACCTCTCATGCCTGGCTAGATGGACATCTAAAGATATTGCCATTGATTCTTCTGCTGCTGACTGGGGTGGGGTTTTGTGTTAGAGAAAAGGCTGAAAGGAACCCTGGTAATAGAATGATTTGGCCTGGGAGTCAAGCCCCCTTTGATGAACAATCAGACACAAACGTCAATAACAATTAGATTGGCCCAGGGCTCCAGTCACTTAGGACTTCAGTTTTCCATCTACGGTGCTCAAAATGAAACCTCTCAGTACTGTGATCTCCAAATGAAGTTTGGCATCAGAAATGAAAAGACATCAACAATAATAATATTAAAAGGCTGATGGCAGCATAAGAGCAAAGGACAGACAATAGGGTTGTGTATGTGTGTGTGTGCACTGGCACACGCACACATAGGAGGAAGCAAATAAAGAGAAAGCTGATGTAAAAAATCCATCAAGATATGAAATCAGTCCTGCCTCAAGAATGATCTAAACCACATCAGATTCTCCTTCCAGACAAGTTCTGTTCCTCTGGGCTTTAAAATTTCCACCTCCTGCTGTCCAACATATCAAGCATGGGAAGCAAAGGAAGGGAAGAAAGCCCTTAAGCACAGGCTGTATTTTTTCCTGTTCCTAAATTGTAAATATACAGTGGAGGCAAGAAATGCCCAATCTAATTAAGAGCAGCTGAGAAGTATGGAGACAGGGTTCTCCCAACGGGAATGCTGCAGGTTAAAGAGGTTAAAAAGAGGAATGTTCTACCTAATGAGGGAAGTTTAACATCGTGAGCACACTTCCCACCAGCGAGGCAGGCTGGGAAGAAGGGGATTTAAGGTGTAGAAGATATGGCTCCGTGTCAAGAGCAGGTGTGAGATTGCCTTCAGCCACGACTGAAGTGAAGGCAAGATGTCTTAGGTTTGCAACTCAGAGTAGCAGCTCAGAACATGGTCCTGAAGGGATCCTGAACTGAAATCATTATCCTAAATTAAAAGCTAGCTACCTTGCTTCCCTTCTCCCTGCCAGTGTGGGGCTCTGAGAGGAGACTGTGCCAAACTGGCCTCTCGCTGCCTCTCTTGGGGGAAAACCAAGCTGGGAAACAACACAGCTAACCCCTGGGCACACAGTGCTAACTCCACTAGCAAAGGTAATACCAACAACATTTCAGGTCTTGGTTGACTGCACACAAGCTGGAGCAACCTTTGCTGAGTCTGGACTGATAGCCATGGCACTGGAAGGCAGGACTGACCCACAGCCTGGTCACATAGCTCAGCCATGGGGATGCTCCATCCTACATCGCAAGTGCCCTCTCTTTTCCACCAGGTAGGTAGGCAGGCAGGCAGGGAGGGAACCAGCAGATCCTGCCATCTGAGTGGCCAGGGCACCAGGATGACTCCATGGACTCCATCTGTCTGCTCTGCAGACACAGGCCATGGGTCTGGGCTGCAGCAGGTGAGGGAAGGAGACAAGGAGATCTTGTGTGGTGAACGGAAAAGAAATCACACTGCATGGGGAAGACAGGCATCAGGCAAAGAGAAACACCCCTGAGGACAGGAGATACTCTCCAAGGGGATTGGAGAGGATGAAAGCCATCTCCACAGAGATGCCTGCAGGCTCCCATACAAGTGTAGAAGCCACTTCCTATACAGGTGCCTTCCCTAGAGGGACACAGGAGCTGGTGACAGTGCACAGATCCCAGCCTCACTCTCCCTAAGCTTTCAAAGTGCTTCAGCATCTCCTGCAGCAGAGGAAACAGGAAGGCATGAATCCCAACAGAGGGGCACAAATCCCAACCGAAGAAAGCTGTTTTCCTGAAACCCCAGGAAGGAATTAAACACACAGTCAAAATACCAAAGAACATAGAAAAAGTGAACTTGTGCAGAGCAAGCCACTGAGCAGCAGCTCTGGGGACACGACAGGATCTGCCATCTCCACAATGTCACCCCCATCCCAGTGCCAGGCAAGCGCTGGCCATGGGGGGACGGCGGTGGCCAGCCCATGTCCCCAGCCCTGAGAGGGCCCCTGAGCACAAGGCAGATGGCTCACACACTGCTGGATGACACATCTCCTTCCCTATTCTCCTGGTGGTAGCTGGGTGTCCCTGCTCACGTGGCAGCAGAGGGGAGGGAGAGAGCCAGGTCCTCGCATGCACATGCTTTGGGAACACAGCAGCTGGGGACAGGACAGCCCCAACCCATGCAGGAACTGTGCCTCCTCCCCAACATCACCACCCAGCACTGGGCTTGCTGGTCCCTACCAGCCCCTTGGCCCACCATGGCAAGCCAGCAGAGTCTCTTCAAAAGACAGTGCTTTTCCCTGTGTGTCCCTTCCTCAGGATCATGGCTGTGGCCCAAGAAAGTTAGCACTGAAATTCTTGGGAAGTGGCTGTTGCTGCAAACATAAAGTCTCCATTATTGCTAAAACCCTTTTTTCATCTTTGAGGGGAAAAGGCGTACCACATGATTTCCAAAAAGGAGCTGCTCTGGTTTACAAATACAGGACATTAATAGCTTTGTAAACATTTATTCAGGATGACAGCTGACTGCAACATGTGGCATTAATTAGAAGACTCAGCAATGTAGCATATTAAGAGCTAAGTTAAATCTGAATTAGCTGGGTTTGTTGAGACTAAACACCCGTGGGGGAACTCCTCGGATCTAATACATTATGACTCACTTGACACGGGAGACCCACAGGCCTGATTCCCAATACACTGGGGGGCCCTTATTCATACTCCATCTCCACACAAGAGCTGCAAACTCTCAAGATACCATAGATCAGAGGGTGTTGATGGTGGGACGTTGCGACAGAATGGGGCGTGCGAGTCCCTGGCTCCCAGCTCCCCAAACCTTCCCGAGGAGGTAGCAAACAGAGACGGCACGAGCTTGCTTCTCCTTCCCAGACACACAAAAAAGAGCACAGACAGGAAGAGAGAGGATTTTACATTCCCCTGGGCTTAAGGATCTTGCTCAACACTCCCACACGGTTGTCTTCCTGGGCATGGGTGACACAGCTTGTGAGAGCGCTGGGCTGACGGTGCAGCCCCAGGGTGCTGCGAGGTGCTGGCTGGTGGCACCAGCTGGTGCCACTGCTGCATGAGCTTAAACCTGCAACCCACCTTTGCTGCTCTAAAGTCAGTCAACAGCTTGACCTTCAGCTCAGGGAGCTGAGACACCTTCTGGCTCTCTGCTGCCTTGGCAGGGTTTCAGGATGGTGTGTTCAGGAGTGGCTGTGTAGACACAAGGACATGGGGGAACCCACCTTCTTGGTTCCTCCTCTAAGCTGTCCTGTGGCTCACAGCACCACTGGCCTCCTGCCTCTCACTTGCTTCACCCGAAAGAGCAGTGAGGAATACTTGCTTTATTCTCCTTGTAAAGCAGTCACCAGGACTATTACAACTAGCAAAGCACGGTGGAAGGCATGAAATGCCATGGGAGCTACCAACATTGGTGGGTTTCTACCTCAGGTTCAAGAGGCTGAGCCAAGGCCAGCCAGCTCACAGCAGCCACATTGGCCAAACATCATCCATCAGGCTCTTCCTACATTTCAGTCCCATCCCCTGTGCCATTTGCATTATGTCAATTCAGGACAGCTCACTGACAGCTGCTGAATTTACATCAGAGCAGAACTGTTTGAATTCCAGGAAGACCAGAAGCAAGTTCTCCATCTCAGATCAAAGCAAGAACTAGTTAGGATTATGTAGTTGGGCAAAGAAGATAGACCAGCCCGGACCAGAGATGTAAACTACCATGTTTCAGCTGATGCATGGTAACAAATACACCAAACCCTCTTTGCATGAAAGCCTGGTGTAAATATAGAGGCTATTGTACACAGTGACATATATTTAGGACAACTGCAAGATAAACCATCTTGGTTTGCACTCAAGCTGTTGCAAGATGATGCTTTGAGAGATTTCAGACACCATAGCCCTCAGTAGTCCTCTTCCTTCTCATGAGGGGTGGGCAGAACAGACCATGAAGTCACTCACAGAATCACAGAATGTCAGGGGCTGGAANGTCTGAGCTTTGAACCTGAGCTGGGAATTGAAGCAACAGAGGCAGTGGGGTCCCTTCTGCCAAACTCCACACAAAGCAGGCAGGTAAGCATGGTGTGGGGGAACAGGGGAACAGCTGAACTGCTAGGGAGGTTTAGTTCTTAAGTAACATCTAGTCAATTTAGTCCAAAAGCAAAAATAGGGACTGGTCCCCATGGGCTGGTACCATAGGATCCCATCCCTATTCCTGGTTCCCAGAGAGAAAAAGGCAAGGACAGACAAGTTGATATCTCCCCAGCAGGATTTGGCAGTCCCACCCAGACAGAGAGAGATTGAGCAATGCAGCTATGAAACACTCCAAGCAGGTCTGTTTCCACCTTACAGCACTAAAGCAAGCTCCTCTTGCCCTGGGCTCCTCACATTGGGTACCTAAAAGTTTATTGGATTAGAAGCACATAGGAGAACCCCTCCAGAGGTGCTAAGTCCCCAGAGCTCTCATGGAGTCCAGCCCTTGTTATTAGAGCTGGAGAAACCATCTCAAAAGCAATCATGTTGCTATTATCCATGGCAGTTCCAGCTTCCCAGATAGGGTATTACTAAAGCTAATTGCCAAAAGTAAATAAAATAAATCTCTGCATAGATCTGTCTTCTTCATTATCCTGGATCAGATCCTACCACTCTTATCCAAGTCTCTCCCCCCCTTCATCCCTTCACACACAATTTTATCCACCATGGATGTGCCAAATGGAGAGTAAAACTACTAATATGTGACACAGACAGCTATTTCTATAATTTAAGCCTCTTTTGTACTTATTAATGTTGCATCAAGGTATGCTCTCCATTGGCCTGCAACAGCTGTGTTTGAAACAGGTCACCACTAAAAATGAAAAGCAGAGGACAAGAGAATACCAGAGATTTATTACCAAATAAATGGTATCATGGTGTTTCTATTATAATCTTAACTCAAAATAATAGAAAGGCTTAGTCAAAAGTATGTTGTATGGCAACAAAAAAATTTCAGAGACATCTACATTTCAAATAATTGGCTTGGTTTCAAATTGGCATGAAAAGTCCAAACCATCCTCAGACTCTGGGGGAGATGAAAACTAATGAAAATAGTTTGTTGTGACCACTCCCCTCCAACCCCATCCCAAATCCTTCTTTTCCATAAGAACTGTCTAATTTCCACTCCAGCATTTCAAATGGGGCTCAGCTCTTTCATCTTTTCTATTATAAATAATGTGTAGTATAACAGAAGGAAGAATTAAGTCAAGAGGAGGCTTTTTAACTGCACCAAAAAGAAACATTTTGACATGTTTCAGATTTTTTTTCCAGTAAAATAAATTCTCACAGGAAAAAAACCCACCCTCAACTGCTGTTATAACAGCTATTAGCAGAACTAACAAATAGCAGTAAGGATTCTCTCTCTATGTCAATCACAAAGCTATCTAGGTCTTGTATATGAATAAAGTCTTCTCTAAAGTGAAATAAAACAGGATTACCAACTCAGGTTTTAACACAGATCTCTGGATATTTGATATTTACTTCAAGGCCCCATTCTCCAGGAAACAAGCAATCACAGGAGAGTCTCAACTCTCATTAAAAGTAAAAAAAAAAGAAATTAAAAGAAGCAAGTTTTCTTGCTGTTACAAAGGAAATCTTGAAGGCATGACCCAAGGGCATCCCAAAAGCACCAAATCCAGAAGCCAAATAAATGGATGACTCATGTTTTATATCTTATCAGCTTTTGATGGCTATCTTGTGATTCTGCAACATTTCACATCAGCAGAAATGACCACTTCATACTATCCTTTAGATCATTTTCCTCCTCTCACCCTTTGCCAGTACTTCTACAAAAATGGAGGTCTAAAGTGCAGTTCCCTTTGGAAGGTGTTTGGAAAGCTTGTGATTTCCTCACATTTTTCTGAAACAAAGGAAAGACACTTAAGAGTATCAGGAGGATGAAGCTGATTTCAATGTAAGGTCAAACCTATCATCCTTGAGTCTGAAGAATAAAAGCTTATATCTCCCAATTGCAATTCCATGCCTACTAATATCCTTCTGCATGAGCCTTCTCCAGCAGGACCTGAACTGAAGGCCTGCAGAAGCAACAGGACAGTGACCACATGGGACCATTAACTTCCCTTACAAAGAACCAAGCAGCTCTGGTGAGCCATACAGGTATGGGGTGAGGCAGAAATATGCTGTAGGTATCTCTATCTATGCCAGTAAATTGAGTCCATTTGCAGTAAGAGGAAATGAGTGGCTTGGCTGTAAGATTCTTCTCACCCTAGTCAAACTAACTGAAATAAAGCAGCTGAACCAGGCCCTCAAAGTAACCATCTCCCTTGAGCATAAAAGACAGGCTAAAATGGAGATCTCTGCATCTTTGAGCAGATGCATAATACGTTTAAGGTGTAGTCTCTGCATTCAGGGCATGTTGAGGAAATCTCCTCTGATGCCCAAAGCTAGAGATGATGCATCCTACAGTCCCTGGAGATGTGCATGTGTCCATCTCTCTGATAGGTCTGGGAACTAGTAGCTACCCTGCTGCTGAATCTGGGTGAAATTCAAGGTCTCAGAGTGACTACAAGTTCCACATAAACTGATATAAACTTGGCCATAATAACCCCCAGCAGTGCTCTAGGCTTGGGGAGCAGTGGCTGCAGAGCTGCCAGGCACACAGGGACCTAGGGGTGCTGAGTGACAGCTGAACAGGAGCCAGCAGTGTGCCAAGGGGGACAAGAAGGCCAAGGGCATCCTGGCCTGGAGCAGGAACAGTGTTGGCAGCAGGAGCAGGGAGGTGATCCTGCCCCTTTGCTCAGCTTTGGGGAGGCCTCACCTCCAGTACTGCATCCAGTTTTGGGCTCCTCACTCCAAGAGGGACATGGAGGTGCTNTATTGAAAGGAAAAAGCAGGACATGAGAACTCACATTTTCCCTCACTAATAACAGTCAATATGCAAAGTTGAAATACTCCCACTAAAATACGCTGGAAGTAGAAAGCTGTGTATGGAAAGCAAAGGAAAATTAAGGGTGGATTTATGGATGTGTCTATACGGCTGTGCACACAAATGATCACTTGCCCCATTAGCTAGTCACAGTATCACAGGACGTTAGGGGTTGGAAGGGCCCTAGAAAGATCATCTAGTGCAACCCCCCTGCCAGAGCAGGATCACCTAGACCAGCTCACACAGCAATGTGTCCAGGCAGCTCTGCAATGGCTCCACACAAGGAGACTCCACAGGCTCCTGGGCAGCCTGGGCCAGTGCTCTGGCACCTGCACTGCAAACAAGTTTCTCCTCAGGTTAATACTAAACCTCCTGTGGTCCAACTTGCTCCCATTCCCTCTTGTCCTAACACTGGATGACAAAAATGTCTTTCCAGATCCTAAGGCTGTACACAAAGCAATAACATCACAATGTTTCCAGCCAGGCGCATGATGAGATCCTCTCTTCACCGAGCGACGTTGAGGATGCTATCTGCTTAGCCTGCTCTATTTCAATCTTTCAGTCACAAAGAGCGTGTCAGTGCTTTAGAGCATTGCCAGGACAACCAGACACTCATTCCAGTTTGTCCTCTTCCACGAGGACCGCGGCGCTATGAACGCTCCTGCGGCGCCCGTGCTGCCGTGCCAGCACTAAGAGGACTTGGGATAAGTTCACACGCGTGCGTGCCGCCCCATGCATTCAATCCAGCCATGCCTTGGGAGGGGATCGAGTTCCGGGCGCAGAGCTCTTCTAACAACTCCTACATGTGGGAGGGAATGAATATTCTCCACTTAAATATCCCCATATGCCCACAGCCATCTCCCTTTCCATTGAGGAAGGGACTTTAATCCAGCCTGACGCAACGTCTTCTCCAGCTCAGCTCCTGGTCCATCAGCCTGGTTCAGAGGAAATCCAGTAACCTCAAAAGGTTAATCAGTTTCCCTAACTGCCCCAACCTCTCTGTGTCTGCTGGTGGTGCTAAGTAGGAACCAATACCCAGCAGAACACAAAGGCTGTCCTTCCCATAGAAGCATAGGTGTCCATCACAAGCACAGCTCCCACTCCTCTGCTCTGAGGGCTAAGAGGCTGAGGCTTTTCTATTTTGATGGTCTTCAACACTGCACTAGAAATCTAAAGATAGGAACCAGAAAAATGCTACAATTGCAGAAGACTCAAAACCTAGAGAGTCAGGAGGTCTGGTTCCAATCTTCAATTTAACACCAGGGTGTAACTCCAGGCAAGCCTGGGTTTCTTTTTCATTCTTTGATTGTTTTCACTGTAAGCTCTTTGGGGCAGGAACTGTGTCCCATTGTGCTGTTACAGGGTGTAGAACAATGGGTCCCTGACCTCAGCTGGGGAATCAGGAGATTACCAGAATTATTTAGAGGAAACCTGCGGTTAAACAAGGAATTGGAATCAGACCTCAAGTCCCCGTCAAGTGCCAGTACCAGATGACTATCCTTTTTTTACCCTTCATCCAAAAAAAAAAAAAAGGCAGAATCCACACTGCCTGTTGTCCAACATTGGCCATTTTTCACACGTTTGCTCACCCACCCAACATCTCAGAGGTTCTGCCTTCCCCAGGCTCTGCTGCCAGGCTGGGGCAGAGCCTCTTGCCTCAACAGTGTCTGTGCTGCCACTGCTGCTCCTTCTGCTTCTGATAACAACAACAAAAAAAAGGGGTATCTGGGGAAGGAAGCTAGAGAAGGAAATCAAAAGGCAAGGCCAGGGCTCTCCGTGTTGGTGAGCGCGCATGGGATTCTTCAGCCTGTACATCGGAAATTAGTTCCAGCCAGGGGGAACTCTGTGTGGTCTCCCTAGCCATCCAAGGCAAACTCCAGTTCACCCTGGCTGCCAAGCAGAGATGTGGAGGAGAAAAAGGTTCAAGACAACGTGGAAAAGGAACAAAGAAGCCAAAAAGAGGGAGTTGGTGGTATTTTTTTCTAGAAGTATTTTTTTTGTTGTTGTTATTATTATTCCCTTCTCCTCTCTTTTTCTTTTTAAACAAACCACCTGGATTTTAAGATCTCCAGAATCCCATTAAAGGGCTTTTACTCCTTCATGAATTGGAGACATCTGATGAAAAGGGGTAAGGGGAGAGAAGTGTGTCTGCCTGTGGGAGGGGGAAGAGGGGGAGATAATGGGGCATGGGAGCCCTTAATTTCTCCTGTCTCCCCTGCCGGTAATAGGACTGGACGTAAACACTGCTCTGGTGAATGTTGGAGAGTGATTACAGGAGAGCTGGGGAAGGAGGAAGCATTTTGAAACCACAAGTAGGAAAGCAGCTCTTTGATGGAGAGTTAGTGATTTTTTTCTTCTCCGTGCCCCCCTCACCCTCCATCCTCCATCTTCTGTAAACACAGCAGCAGAAATTAGACGTGGGCCAATCTGTTACAGGTTTGAAAGCAAAGTGGGCTTGGCCCTCGCTCCTGAGGATACAAAAGAAGAGGCTAATAACTCTATAATGGGCCTTTCTGGCCTCAACTGTGGAGGTAACTGCTCTGGGCAGTATGCAAGAAGGCAGGGAGGAGGGAAGACACAAACTGCTGTGATGGAGAAACATTACAGACAGGATGAAAGCTCAGAAAATGAAGACAGCAGGCATCAGCCAGGCACCAAAGTACTGACGGCTATGCAAACAGAAGCTTCACAGTGTCCACCTACATGGAAGGTCCAGAGATCATGGAATCACAGAATGGTTTTGACTGGAACCTTTAGAGGTCATCTGGTCTAACCCCCCTGCACTCAGCAGGGACATCTGCAGCTAGAGCAGGTTGCTCAGAGCCCCAGACAATCTGACCTGGAATAGTTCCAGGGATGGGGCAGCTACCACCTCTCTGGGCAACCTGGGCCAGGGTCTCATCTCCCTCAGTGCAAAACATTTCTTCTGTCTAGTGTGAATCTCCCTCTTTTAGTTTCAAACCATCACCCTTTATCCAGTCACAACAGGCTCTGCTCAAAAGTCTGTCCCCATCTTTCTTATCAGGCCCTTTAAGTACTGAAAGGCTGCAGTGAGGTCTCCCTGGAGCCTTCTCTACTCCAAGCTGAACAAGCCCAGCTCTCTCACTCTGTCCTCCCAGCAGAGAGCTTCCAGCCCTCAGCTCATCTCTGTGGCCTCCTGTGTCCCCACTCCCCCAGCTCCATGTGTGTGCTGTGCTGAGCACTCCAGAGCTGCCCCAGCACTGCAGCTGAGCTCTGCCCAGAGCAGAGCAGAGGCACAATCCCCTCCCTGCCCTGCTGCCACACTGCTGGGGATGAGCCCAGCACATCTGGGCTGTGAGCACACATGGGCAGTTCATGTCCAGCTTTTCACCCACCAGTACCCCCAAATCCTCCTTAGGGTTGTTCTCCAGCCCTTCCATCCCCAGCCTGAATTGATACAGAGGTTTGCTTCAGCCCAGGTCCTGGACCTTGTACTTGGCCTTGTTGAAACTCCTGAGGTTCACACAGGTTCATTTATCAAGCTTCTCCAGGTTAATGACCTTATCAGAGCAGACCTGAGGTTCTTCCAAGCCAGTAGCTGCTTAAGGGGAACATTACCATATCCTAACATCCAGATCATTTCTGGAACCTGATTGTTCAACTGCTGGCCTGGGTAAAGCAACTACTTTGCTCTGCTTTGGTTTCCCTCACGGGGAAGCATGGAGGCAATTACTCCTCTGGAAAAAGCCTGCTTCCAGTCTCTGGGACAAGCTGGGCATTACTGCCAGGCTCTGTGGACATGCAGTTCTAGAATAAACCATCCATAGGGAAAATCCCTTAGCATAAACAAGTTAATCATCTCCCCTCCCACATGAGGTTTCTGTGTCTTTAAATACAGGAGATACTCTTGCAATTCCCATCCATACTCACAAGGAAAGGCAGAGAGAAGAGAATGGGAAGCAGTCTGGCTTTTTTTAAAGAGTTTTACAAGATCTGGGGCAAAATTCCCCAGCTTAGCCCTGCTCATTGCTCTTCTCAGGTTCACAATCCTCTAGAGCACAGCTGGCAGGAGCTTTGTGTGCATCCCAAATGCAGTGTTTGCTCTCTAGTACACACCAGATAGCAGTTTTTCTGCCCTGAGCCAAGTCACCTTCTTGCAAAGAGCAGTGTTTTTATAAGATCAGGGATGAACTGAGCCTTCAGGTTGTTACTAACCACCCCAGAGACTTTAAAAGGAGTTAAATAGTCCTGCTCCACCACATCCCATTGTGAGCACTGGGTGTCCAACTATCCAAGCCTCCACTCACAAGTTTTTCATGGATTTCAGATGGTGAGTCAGCTCTAATCAGTTTTTAACAGAACATCCTCCTTAGCTAGAAGGTATCAGGATGGTCTTTTAATTCAATCTCCTTCTTGATACATCCAACCCCCTGACACCTAATACTTTCTGCCCCAGGCTGGTAGTGTTTTCTTGCACGACAGCCCCACCACCAAAGCCTCCATTTAAAACAACTGTAAATGATGAAGAGTACACATCCTGTACTAAACACACATGGTTTATGAGCTGGAATAAACACACTAGACAGCTCTGTGGCATGTAGAGAGCAATATCTATAAAAAGGACAATATATTGCTATTGTTTATTCATGTAAGTTTGCTTAACCAGTATACATATATATAAATATAAGGCAGCCCAAAAGCTATTTATATGCAGGCCTTGAGCAGTCTTTTGTTCAGTCTCCTTCAACACAAGAACTTGTGAAACTGGCCAAGGCAATGATAACATGAAAACTTGATATAGAATGTCCTTCAGATGAGGTGAAGCAACCCCACTTCTCCTCCTTCACTCTTGTTTTTCCTTTCTAGCATTCTTCTTAAGCTCCTTGCTCCATACATCTGCAACAGTGTAGAGTCCAGGTTATAATTAAGAGACTTCCAACCCCTCTTTTGTGACCATCACAGCTATAGTGTTCATTGCTGCTTTGGGGCGTTTATCATCTCAGGAATAAAATAGCTATTATTAAAGAAAAATAAAAGGAAGTTTCCAAATAAAGACTTTCTGTCTTTCTCTCTACAAAGATGTCTCTTACGTTGTAGGCTCAGCAACAACCCAAGACTAAATGAAGCAGCAGCATAGTTCCACACTGAAAGGTGAGGACAGACTTTTGAGCAGGGCAAGGGGTGATGGTTTTAAACTGAGAGGGAGATTGAGACTAGATGGAAGGAAGAAATGTTTTATACTGAGGGACGTGAGACCCTGGAGTGGTTGATGTCCCATCCCTGGAACCATTCCAGGTCAGGTTGTTTGGGGCTCTATGCAACCTGCTCTAGTAGATCTAGTTGTAGATGTCCCTGCTTGCTGCAGGTGAGCTGATCTAGACGACCTTAAAAGGTCCTTTCCCACCCAAACCTATGAAAATCACTACAGTATCACAGCATAATGATTTGGGAGTTGTTCAACACCTTGGCCCTTCAAAGCCACCACATGCTGCCAACACCAGAGCCCTGGACCAGAGAGAGATGCTCTCCCTCCACTCAAGGCTTGTCCCCAGCAGCAGCTGCACAGAACTGGCACCAAAGCCAGCAGGAAGTTTGCTGCCTTTGCTCCCATAGGTACCATATACTTATTACCCTCCATCACACCACTCTGCTTTACCTTTCCCTCTGTCCCTAGCTGGCACATGGTCTAATGCTACTTTTGTTAATGAACAGTCATGATTTGGCCATAAAACAATCAAAGGCACCGTGAGCTCATCAGACATTAACACCACACTGAACTCCAAGCATGTTATCTCCAGCAGAACATTACAGGGAGCGCTTATCATTTGGGGAAAGCTGAGCTCTGGGCTCCTGGGAGAGTTCAAATGTCATCTCTGGAAGAGGAGGGTGGGAGGCAGAGTAACTGGAGATGATCAATCTCACAAAGGCAATAACTGAGCCCTTCAGATATGAGAGCACATTAGTTCCCACAAACAGCGAAGGCTTAAACCCAAGCACTGCTCTAGCCAGGAGCACGTGGCCAGCCAAGGTGCTATAAAGGCATGGATGTTGCTACTTCCAAGGGGATGCCATTAAACCTCTGTTTACAAACCTCATGTGCCAGGGAATGGGTCAAGGAAAGAATTATTAGCAACAAAGCTATTTGATCTCTTTTATGATCCAATGAGTCATATCACTTCATACATTAGAAGGTGAATAATGAAAACCTCAAGCCTGTTGATTGATACATGTGTCCAGAATCCTGTGTTCTTTAACCTCAGATGCCCTCTTAAGTGTGATTCATCCTAAATCAACTGGAAGATTGGGTGCTATCATCCATACTCTCTCCTCCCACTCACTAATTGAAATGGTGATTGACATCCTGGTAGAATAAAATACCAGTGCCTAGTGATGGATGATCAGGGCAGAGGATGGGGTCAAGATACAGGACTTGCAGATAGAACTCTATCCTCCTCCCCATATGGGATGGGTCCCAGTTTCACCTAACACTCCCTCTGGAATGCTAGACACAGAGTCACTGAATAATTTAGGCGGGAAGGGACCTCTGGAGGTCATCTGTCCATCTGGATGTACTTTAGTGGGGCAGATCTAAGTGGATTTAAGATCCTTTCTTTTCACGACACACTCTCATGGCTACAGCTTCACCAAAGGCATGTAACCATCACCCAAACTGGTCCAGAAATTGCATCAGAAAACTGCAGAGCCCGAATGTGTCAAATGCTGAGATGTTCCTCTGAGGCATGCTGGTCTCAACAAAACCCTGACATGAACCACCTGGGTTTCCAACAGAAATCTGCTGCACTCTAGTCACCTCATTCTCCCAGCTTCTTAGCAGTCCACTGCTGAGCAAGCCTGGTTTTTAGGTTCCCATGTCCCAGTAGGTTTTAGGACTGTATAAAAGATAAATTGCTCTGCAACCAGAGTATCCTAAGTCTCTAGGGTAAGTCCAGAGCAGTTGCCACAGAGAACTTCAAAGCTCCAGCTCATCCCTGGAGCTCTGCAATGGCCAAGCTTCTTCCATGATGAACTGTTTGGACTCAAGGCAGCTTGGGAGATGGGTACAGAGCTGGGGGAACAGCTGAAGAAGTTCAGACCATAACTTCATTTCAGCAACAAGAAAAATAACTATCAACCACCAACAAGACATTAGGAAGAAGTTGCTCCCCAGGAAAAAAATCTGCTTTGTAGCTTTTTTTTTTTCCATTTTAAATGCTTGATGCAAGTTCCAAACCTCAAACAAAACATTTCTTAGAGTGGCCAGTAAATACAGTCAAGCACTATGGGCCATGGTCTCACTAAGCATCCCAGCTGCTTCTGCTGCTGCACAGAGCTCTGAGAATAGCATTTACCATCTCTAGGTGCCCAACGAGGCTGTAAAGGTAATTTCCCCAAGAAACAAACTACTCTGGGATCTTCATATCTTTGAAATAAGGAAATCAAAGGTTTAGGTTTGTTTTTTGTTCTTCCCTGACCATGCAAACAGATACAGAGGAGATCATAGAATCCTAGAATGGTTTGGGTTGGAAGGGACCTCTGGAGCTCATCTAGTNAGCCCAGGATGCCATTGTGCTTCTGGGCTGCCAGCGTGCACTGTTTGCTCATGGCCAGCTTCTCAGCCACCAGCACCCCAAGGCCTTTTCTGCAGGGCTGCTCTCCATCATCTCATCCCCAGCCTGGACTGATAGTGGGGATTGTTCTGACCCAGGTACAGGACCCTGCACTTGCTCTTGTTGAAGCTCATGTCTGTGCTGTTGAAAAAGTAACCCAAAGGTGGCTCAAGGCTACAGAGAGGAACCAGCTGATTTCTTTGAGTAATCTAATGTTCTACCAACAACATTATCAAAAAGCTAAACATTTCTGAAATGTTAAGTTCTGCAAAATTTCTTCTCCATTCATCCCTGAGATATTCAGGACAATTCAAGAAAAGACCACGGAAACAATCTGAGGGGAACCAAAGG
Source organism: Bucco capensis (assembly GCA_013396975.1). Lineage (NCBI taxonomy): Eukaryota > Metazoa > Chordata > Aves > Piciformes > Bucconidae > Bucco > Bucco capensis. The sequence continues at coordinate 46,558 of VWZO01007856.1, forward strand.
CCTTACATTTTCCAGCATATTTCCATCCTTCCATGCTTTCTAATAGTTTCACAAATATTTGGAGGCACGTCCAACCCTGGAGGTTTTGAATAGGTTTCCAAATTGCATGCTATAATGTCCTGTGTGTTTCTGGGCCTTGATCAACTGCTTGTGCTGCCCAGCAGAGAACTGGTTGCAGGTCATTCATGACTTTCTGGTCTGTCCAGTGCATTTGCCACAGTGCTTACAGCTTGACCATGGATTGACCTGTGATTCTGTGGATGTGAAGCAGTTTCTGAGACTCTGAGAACACTTCCTCTGTGCAGACTTGAGTTCTCTACATGAGGAACCAACAAAAAAACCCCAAGCAGGGTTTGCTGATATCCAGCTCCTGAAGCCTCTCCAAGATCTAGACCACGGTCATATTTTTCTTGTGATGGGTGAAAGCAATGAATCTTGACACTAGGAAAATTACATTCTGCATCACAATGCAAAGTTTTATTGTTATTTTTTCCACAGCTGAAGCCAGGGAGAAAGAGAAGCTGGGCTGAAGGAGCAAGGCCACGTTTAAACTTCAAGCAGTTTAAGAAAGCTGAGCCACCAACCAAAAGATCTTTTTTGCCTTGCCCCTGCTTTCATTTTCTTTTTCAAACCTACATACACTCCTTCAATCTTTTTCCCTTTGGTAATCATAGAATCCTAGAACAGTTCTAGCTGGAAGAGACCTTGAAGCTCATCAGTGCAGCCTTTGTCCTAGCCCTAGCAACCTGCTAAATGATGCCTCCCAATGCAACATCCACCTGGCTCTGAAACACCTCCAGGGATGGGGACTCAAGCACCTCCCTGGGCAGCCTGTTCCAATGGCTCACAACCCTTGCAGCAAACAAATTCCTCCTAATATATAGCCTGAACCTCCNAAACAAGGCAAAACAGAATCACAATGCGGATTAGAGGGGTAAGTGCTGCACTAAACACCACTTTTGAAGAAGGTGCTAACACAGTGGGATTAAATAACCTGAGCCTACCAACACAGCAGTAGTGATGCTTCACCTTCTACACTAGACCCAGTTTTCCAGGATTGGAACAAACCATAAAGCTTTGATCAGGATCCAAAGCATACATCACCTTGGGCTCATCCCTGCAATGCTCCACACCAAATGGTGAAGCCAATGAGTTGCAGTTCAGATTTCAAATTTAAATTGGAGAGGAGTAGATTTAAACTGGACATTAGGAAGAAGTTGCTCCCCATGAGGGTCATGGAACACTGGCCCAGGTTGCCCAGGGAGGTGGTTGAGTTCCCATCCCTGGAGGCATTGCAGGTGAGGCTTGCCAGGGCTCTGGGCAAGCTGCTCTAGTTGGGGATGTCCCTGGCCACTGCAGGGGGGTTGGACTAGATGAGCTCCAGAGGTCCCTTCTAAACCAAACCATTCTAGGATTCTAAGAGTGTTGGACACCAGCCTGCTATCTCTGCTCTGTTTGGCAGGACCACACATAAATGGGATTTAAATATTTATTTTTACTTCTTCACCACCCAATGTCAAAGCTAACAGCCACATGCAGCAGTTAATAACTGTGCTGGAAGATAGGAGCAAACCCATTGCAAACTGGGGTTTAGCTTTAACCCATGTACACTACCACTGAGCACCACTAGCCACAAATTATGTCATTTCAGCAGTGGAGCTCCTGCCAGCAGGAGGATTAGCAACATCAGTTGTAACAACCCACTTCATTTTCACATCACATCCACAGATTTCCAGTGCCTGGAATTGCAGTGATGAAATGGATAATAGAGTTGAAGATACCAGATAGGGATCACTTCTAATTTTGCACTTCTATCCAGTAACCCATCATAAACTATCCAGAGTCCTTTGGTCTTCCTTTCTCTCACACCAGAATATTTAAACAAAAAAAGATGATCCCTCATTGAAGTTACAGGAATGGAAAACCAAGGAGAGATAAGAAGCTGGCCACAAATTCCCAGAGCTCAGATGTCCTGTTTCCAATTCTGGCTACGTTGGGAAGAGTTAAGAGAAATGCCAAAGGAAGTGACACAAAAGTGAAAAATCAAACCAGACCTACAGAACATGAAATCTGTGATGACTTCTGATTTAGAGAGTCCACATCTGTGTATCTCCTTTCACTAAATTCATGAGTCTCTATTGCCTGGTCACATCTCTAAGGCCCAAGACTTCAGACTGGGAGCACAGCAGGCTTCAAAGAGCTGGAACAGTAATTATCTTAAAATTATCCAGAAAGAACTACTGATTGTGATAACTTCCTTTTTTTTGTGGAAATGTCAGAATATTTGTTACATTTCTGCATTATTTACCACAGCAAAAAAGTCCAAGTGACTAATCTCCCTGACAAAGTGTTTTGGTAATACTAATTCCATTTCTAAGCTGGCCTGGAGGACACATGAAGTTTGGCATCTTACTCCAAATGGGAATAATCTCCTTTTCCCTCTCAAACTACAGAATTTCTGAGGGAGCAGACATTCCCCTTTGGTATCTTCTGCACTACAGATGGCTACAAGGAGGTCTTCTCCATGAGTTTCTGATGTTTCCTTTGCAGTTCAAGCCATTTAAGCAATTACAATGCTATTGTCTCTTCTTTTCCTTTCTCAGTTCCATGTCAAATCTGCAAATGCAGAAATAATGCCTGAGAATGGAAGTTGGCAATCCAGCTGCCACTCCCTTCCCTCTTCAGCTTTAGGTGCTCTCAAACTTCAGCTTTAGTTACATGAAGTTTATTACTGACATAGCAGTTGGAGTCAGTTCTAATCCAACCCCTGAAGCCCAGCATGAAGGAGGTTGGAAGGGATCTCTGGAGATTATCTAGTCCAACCCTCTGCTAAAGCAGGGTCACTTAGAGCAGGTTGACCAGGATTGCCTCCTGGAGTGTTTGGAATCTCTCCAGAGAAGGAGATTCCACAAGCTCTCTGAGCAGCCTGGGCCAGGGCTCTGCATCCTCACAGCAAACAAGTTTCTCCTCCTGTTCAGATGGAGTCTCCTGGGTTCCAGTTTGTGCCCATTGCCCCTTGGCCTGGCCCTGGGCACCACTGAGCAGAGTGTGGCCCCAGCCTCTTGCCCCCTGCACCCTTCAGCTCTTGCTCAGCATGCAGCAGCTCCCCTCTGGCTTCTGTCCTTCTCCAGGTTAACCAGCCCCAGGACTCTCAGCCTTCCAACCCCAAATCATGACCTCTCCAAAAAAGGCCAATCCACCTGGAAAAATTAACACTTCTCTCTTTCTTTCTCTCTGTCATTAAAATAATGACATCAAATAATCAGATGCTGGAATGTGTCTTGGCATGAACTACAAACCCCATCAGCTAACTTTATTAGCTGTTTAGCTGGAGGAAAGCTCCAAAGACCCTACACATATTTACTAAGGTGCACTGGGAATAACCTCAGATCTGCCAGGCCAGGGCAAACCTTCCTTTAAACATCTTTATAACTCACTTTATACTTCATTACCGGGAGGGAAGGATGGAAAAACATTCCCAATAGCTGGGAAATGTGTAGAAAGGAGGATGATGTATTGTAACCGGGGCCCTGGCACCACGATGCCTCCCAAAGCTCCTGCTGCAGTGCGTGGGTTGTCTTCAGCTGCTAGTGCTTAAAGGGACTGTGCTATTTCAGGGAGAGGGAACTGCCTGGGATCCCTGCAGATGCCTCTGTGGAGCTGGAGGGTTTTATACTTGCTTCTAGACCGTGAAACTGGCAGCTTTTAAGGGGCAAAGTATTGATATACCCTGCTCCTGGGCAAATATGGAATCACAGAATGGGAAGGTTTGGAAGGGACTTCTGGAGATCATCTAGTGCAAAGGTAAAAAGAAGAGCTGGGTCCAGAGGAGGCCACGAGAATGCTCAGGGGCTGGAACACCTCTGCTCTGAGGACAGGCTGAGGGAGCTGGCATTGTTCAGCCTGGAGAAGAGAAGGCTTCAGGGGAACTACTAGTGACCTTCCAGGACCTAAAGGGAACTTCCAAGAAGGCTGCAGAGGGCCTGTTTGCAAAGGCCTGCAGGGAAAGGACAAGGGGCAATGGTTTTAAATTGGAGAAGAGTAGATTTAAACTGGACATTACAAAGAAGTTCATCCCCACGAGGGTGGTGGAACACTGGCCCAGGTTGCCCAGGGAGGTGGTTGAGTTCCCATCCCTGGAGGCATTGCAGGTGAGGCTTGCCAGGGCTCTGGGCAAGCTGCTCTAGTTGGGGATGTCCCTGGCCACTGCAGGGGGGTTGGACTAGATGAGCTCCAGAGGTCCCTTCCAACCCAAACCAGTCTAGGATTCTATGGTAGACAGAGAGCAGAGCATCATGTAGATGAAAGAAAGAGGTATAAAGCAGATGGGTTTTTCTTTGAGGAGCTGGGGTCAGCTGAACTCTGTTCATCTAAATCAAATCACATTGACCAGGGAGGGCAGATGTCAGCCATTGTTGAAGTCCTGCCAGAGTAACCCACATTGTTCAGAAGGGACACCTGAGACAGGACCTCTCTTACAACAGCCATCAGAAACCACTGGAAACTGCTGTGGAATGTCTGAACAAAGAGTTATAGCCCAATGAAGATTTCAACAGTTATAGAGAAGAAGCCAAACTGCTTCTCAAACCATTCACCAAACACATTTCCATCTTTTGGGCCCCATGCTCTGGCTGACCTGGGATTATTCCTCTGTCAAGACCGGGCACCAATGCTACAGACACAGCTTGCCTACAGGACTGAGAAAGTTTTTCACTGGCCATCACAACAATAGACAGCTATCAGCAGAGGTTACTAAGCCTACAGCATTCTGTACCACTAGATCTAGATCATCCACCACTAGATAAGACAGATGGTAGATGCCCCATCCCCAGAAACATTCCAGGTCAGGTTGGATGGGGCTCTGAGCAACCTGACCTAGTTGATGGCTCACTGCAGGGGGGTTGGACTAGATGACCTTTAAAGGTCTCTTCCAACTGGAAGCATTCTATGATCTCAAAAATACTTTGCAAAAGGAAATACTCCTGTTTACACTGCAAATTGACAAGACTCTGCTCCAGTTTCTCCAAGTTCACCCACAGACCTAAGTCCAAGTCCCAGTCCAGTGCTCTGACCAAAAGGAAACATCAGAAACATCCCCCCTACCTTGTATGAGGCAGCCTGCTCTTGTTAAAGTGTCTGCTGGACCACAGATGGCAACTCTGGGGTCATGAAAGGGGGTCACTTAGCAAAGCAATTCACTGGAAGATGAAGCCCAATGAGGGCTTCCAACATTTCAGACACGTGCATGAAACCTTGAAAACAAAACATTGCACAGCCTCAACCTTGAAAGCTTCTCCCAAAGCAACACCACTTCCAGGGCTTGATGGACAGAGAGCCTTACAAAAGACTTACAGCCCAGTAACTCCATCCATTCAACAGCCTCACTGCCCATGACACCAGTACAAATAAGAGTAATGACAACTCTCAGTCTCTGGAGGGAGGTTTAGAAGTCTTCTCTTGGAAGACTCCTCCTAAACGAAGCCTCAAAGTTCCATTTTCTCCCCAATTCTCAGCCTGCTGCACACGCAATATTTAAAAACTAAAATGAAATCCAACACTTGCATAAATACAAATATAAATGGCATCCTGTGTTCTCTCCCACACCCCATTCCTCCTCCCTCCTCTTCCCTCATTGTTTGTTCAACAGGATGTTGGCTTCGCTGCGAGGTACACCAAGTCATCTGTCAAAAAGATGGAAGCAGTTAACAAGGGAACGACATGTAACGGAGCCTATTGAAGGTTGGGATCAGAGACCGTGCCTTCCAAGAGCAATCCAAGCCCCAAAGCTGCCTCTGCTTAAACCAAATTAGGGTTTTTCCCTTTTGACAAAGGGAACGACACTTTGCTTAAGTGGCAGCTCAGCTGGGACACACCAGAGTGACAGGACAGCTTTCTGGGAAAAGAGGACTCTTCACAGGAAGATCTGGCACCTACAGGAGCAACTGAAGTAGTGTGGTCTGCTGGAACTCAGAAATAGTGTCCTTCTTGGAGAGATGAGAAAGTACAAGGATAGGGATGACTTTGGAAGGTTTTCTACTGGAAATAAAGGAAAAGAAGAAATTATTTGAGATTTTTTTAACTTCAATAACCTTTTGGAAAACTCCTTCCTAAGGTTAGACTAGCTTTCATACAGTATTGCTCCAGGCCAATAATTTGGGCTGTTGCCTGTAAACATCAGGGACTCAACCTTCTCACTCTCTACAACTCCCTGGAAAGAGGATGGAGTGAGGTGGGGGTTGGTCTCTTCTCCCAAAAAACAAGCAATGACACAATAGGAAACAGCCTCAAGCTGGTGGACAAGAAGCTGGCCATGAGCAAACAGTGCACGCTGGCAGCCCAGAAGCACAATGGCATCCTGGGCTGCAGCAAGAGAAGCGTGGCCAGCAGAGCCAGAGAGGTGATTCTGCCACTGCACTCTGCNACCTTCCCTAAATGGGTTGTCAAGCCCTGGCCCAGGCTGCCCAGGGCAGTGCTGGAGTCCCCATCCCTGGAGGGATTGAGAAGATGTTTAGATGTGGTGCTGAAGGACATGGCTTAGTGGTGACCTGGCAGTGCTGGGGAATGGTTGGACTGGATGATCTTAAAGTTCTCTTCCAACCTAAACAATTCTATGCTTCCTAAGAGATTTTGAACAGGCTTCAAGAGGGGGAAGACAATCTGCCTGAGATGACTGGTTTGAAGCCACATAGACCCTCAAAAGGACGGGAAACATATCTGATTCAGAACTGGAATCATGCATTAGGTTGATTTGTTTGGCACAACTTCCAGCAACTTAGTACACCTCAGTCCCAGGCTGAAATACCCTATCTAGAAAGGGACCAGTAGGACACATTGCAGTTTTTCTCCTTGACCCTGCTAAGGTCACCCAACAGAGCTGCCAAGCAGCAATGCTTGCAGAAACATTTGTTCTTCTCCCTCTCCAGAAACAAAGTGACCCCCTACTTGTTCAGTGGTGGGAGAGAAGAGCCAGATGGCTGGACCTGAGCATGTGACACTGGAGGTGGAGATCTTGAGGTGAAAGCTTCCATAAACTGATTACTGGGAAAACACACAACTGGAAACAAATGCTAATCAAAATTGCAACATTCTGAGATCAAATGCCTCAAATCATCACATTTCTTTAATTTAAAGACGTGGGATAAAAGAAACTCCAAAGGCTTTGCAGCACATTTAAGCCAACCCAGTATTTTCCAGGCATGTCCCTAATTTGTTTCACACCACAGGTCTAAGCAAGCAGTTATAAACTATCACTAAACACTGATGGAAGATTTGTTCTTATAAAAGCACACCTACAAAGTCATTCTCTCTCCCAAAAATGCCATCAATGAAAACACTGCAGCATTAGAAAACCTACTCTATCTCTATCTCCATTCTTTAGCTTAAGTTCAAGTGATTCAAGTCAGAATATTTCCATTTACTTTCAGCAGATTTCTCTTGGCTCCAAAGCTAGACATCACTAGGAACCACAGCAACCCTGAAAGGGTCTTGTTAGGAGCAGGCCAAGAAACACCAATGATAACAAGACCTAGTGTTGTTCTCCAGGGCAGGTTTGACAGTCAAAACAGCAATAAAGGAAGGAGTTAGGCCCTTTCTGTTTCATTCAGCTTCAGAAAATCTTTTGTAAGTTTTACCAAGCCATGGAAGCACCCCCTGTAGCCCAAATATGGGGGACTCTTCAGGGAAGTCCATACTCTCTTCATCCCAATGATCATAAATAAAACTAAAGCAACGCTCTCAACGCTAGCACTCAATAGAATTAAATGAAGTTTAACAAACTCAAAATACAACTGAAGTGCACAACAGCATGTGGGGACTTGGGGCTAATCAGAACCAGCTCCCCTCTACTTCCAGCTCCCACTCAGTTTTCAACCACTGGAAATGAAAACCTTCCTGGTTTTATGAAGCAACAATATTCTGACAACAATTTGACTACAGTCAAAGAGTTTGCTTTTGTTGATCATTTCCCCCAAGAAACACTAGACTGCTGGTTCACAGAGCACTTCTGTATTTGGAGAAATAAAAAGGCCCAAGTAAAACTAGATCTTAATAGCACCTCTGGTAGCTGGCCAGGATGTAGGAGTGAGCACCACCTGGTCCAAACTCCACACACTCATGTTTCTATGTGTGGATTGACACCTAAAGCCCAGCACAAGCTCCTGCAGAACCTTCCTGCCCTTGCAGCAACAGACTTGTAAGGTCCTTTTTAGGGTCATGGAAATATTTGAAAACACTATAAAGGCAGATTTACCCCAAAATTGAGAAGCCAGATAGAACACATCCATCTAACTCTGCAGAAACATACAAGCTTAGGTTGCTGCTGAGGAACAGCATGGTCCTTTTCTCCTCACTGCTGTTTCCCATGGAGCAGACCAAGCTCAGCCTGACCCAGGCATGGCTTTACATCAACACAAGTCAATGTGAAAGAAGATGAGACTCCAAACAATGGCCAGGTCTGCACTTGGAATACATTGTAGATGTAGCTCATAATCTCATCACATAAACCTGTATCTGAGTGTTGTCTCTCCTACTGATATCCAGCAATAGCACTAATGCAATAGGAAAGGTCAACATTAGCTTCAACATGACTGGAGCAAAGGAGGCTTTGCCTAACTGTCCCCCCAAAACAGCATAGTTCTGGTAGCTGCCTGGTCTTATCCCTCCTGCTGGCCTTTGTTTGCAGATGGAGATGATACTTGAAGACTTGCAATGCATGGTTTGCCAAATCAGTAAATTATGGTCTTATTCATGTCTCCTTCCAGATGCCCCAAGAGTATGGTAGAAGTTACAGGACCTTCATTTGTCATTTTTGTCATTTGTTGTTTTCCTCCAATGGCTCTCCTACCTCTATCTAATCAGGGGGACGTTTCCTGTCTTTGTTCTCAACCATTCATCCTGCTGGAATGATTATTATCATCAAACAGCATGAAAATAGCAAGGCTGGAGACAGCACCCAATTAGCATGGAGTTCGGGAGCCCTGGAAGAGCTCTACGGAAGGGAGCACGGATAGTGCAACACGGGCATTGCCTTACGTGCTGCTCAACCACAGCATCCTCCCAGCTTCCAAAACAAGCCCGAAACCAACGCTTGCTGTGTCACCAGTAGGCCTACAGAAGGATGGAAGAGCCACTCTGTCCACCCATTTCAACCTGAGGCAGACTGGGAGACCACCACTGCAGATCTGCCAACGTGGGAAATCATTCAGGTTTCCTTTGTGCAGCAATCCTCTGCTGCCAGGAAGCAATGGTAGTTCTCTCCTGAAGGAACAGGGAGATAACAGAGAGGTTCTCAGGGTGTACAGATTATTTTAAGCCTAGGATCCATATTAGGAAAAGACCTATTTTTGCCTGTTGCCCGCTCAAGTTCCCCAGATATATTCCATCCCTGTTGGAGCTGGAAGAAATTCATACTTAGAAAACAAACACAAGTGAAGAAACAGTGACAAACTCAAGACTCCTCCAGGCTGTAAGAAATTGTCGATATGGTAAGACTGAAAATTTGGCCAATTAGCCATATTTTCAGTCTTGCCATATTGAACATTTGGCCAATTGGCCAAATTTTCCTCCAAAAGTACCTCTTTTGGACAATCATTTGCCTTCCTAAGAGAATAAACCACAACATTCATGGTTTTGCTCTTTATTTGTTGCAGACAGACCTATCAGCTTACCAATTCTCCTCCCCTTTGCCTTGATTTTCAACTGGAAATCAGATTCAGTAGGTTAAAAAAGTCAGTAAGGTCTTTATTTATGTTTTCAGCACTGAGAGTACTGATTATCTGAGATGAGAAATAAATACTTTTAAACCAGGCCTGTCTTTTAACTCTTGAGGAACCAGAATTCTTCTCATCTTTCACCAAACAATTTTTCATCTAAGTCACCCAAGACAGTGCCAGGGGGTCAGGTTACTCCATCAACCTGTAGGCACAAAATTATAGGCACAGCTGATGGGCCACAATGTCCTGCTGTCCCCTTTTGCATTAGCATGACCTGACCAGCAGCACACTTGAGACATGCTCCACGTCACCTACATAGGGTCATGCCATCCTTCTTTCTCTTCTTCCAAAGCATCTGTTTTAACTCTGCCTCCCCAATTTTCTCACCTGTTAAACAGGGAAGAATTTTCTTTATATACTATAAAAGAAGAGAATTTCTTACAAGCATGGCTGTGGTGTTCCAGAAGGAGGATGGAAAGAGCAGAGGCAGCAGCTGGACAGACCAGCCCTGAGATGGAGATTCTGCTCTGACTTTCTGTATGGCTTTGGTAGATTACAAATGTCCTCAGAGACTCTGCCTGTAAATCTAAAACTGCTTTAGTTTCAAAGACTTTTGAGGGGATGCTACTGGTTGAGAGCCTTGAAAATATGAAGTGCTGTTTACAAGAGTCAGCTCAGCTGACCCAAGGAGGTGCTTCCAAGAATAAAATTACAGCCATTTACTGCAGAGATCCCAGGGCCTGGAGATCACAATGGACACTTCAAAACACCCTCAGCAGGGGCTGAAGCTGAGAAAAACCTTCTCCTAAAATCTCCTATGAGACAGCCCTAGGGCAATCTGCATAACTCTTTACATCACTGGCTACTGGATATGAATCCCAGATAGTGTTTCAGCTCTTTTTAGGAGGCAAATTCCAAGTGTTGACCTCTGAGAAGTGGGGAAACTCAGCCCCAGCTGTTGGGCCCATCACTTTGCTGCTGGCTGGAAAAGAACCAAGTCAGATATAAATATGTTCATCATTTCAAAGTTTGCTCCTGTTATTATGGTCAGTCTATTTGTTTCGTTTGCCCAATCATTTTTTCCTCCCCCTTTCTCATTGGAGGACACTAAGAAGTCCTTAAAAAGTACAAGTCTGCAAAAACTGGATGTTTTTTGTCTTGCTCATCTTTATACAGCCTGGCGCCAAACCCTGCCCTGGTGTAAATCATGCTCTGGATGGGAACTTTGCTCATTTCTATCCAACATGAATCTGGTCTCCAGATAATGATCTTGTTGTGCTTCATGCTGCATAAACACATCGGATGATGCGTCCTCTGTCTTTAAATTAAAGTTTGTTTAACTTTGGATGTCTCCTCTGCAGTCAGAACAGCAAACAACGGGAGGGAAGGGTGGAGGAAGAGTGAGATACTAGCAATGAGATCATGTAGTGCAGAGCCTGGTAAACTGGAGGGTGAGAAGTCTTTCAAACACAAAGTTTATCTCTGCAAAGTCAATGGGAGGGGAGGGGGGGAAAGGGCTAAATTTAACCCTTGTTCTATTTAAAACCCATATGCAGCATCTCTCATAACTGCATTATATAAACACAATTGTGTTATATTTACAGTTCGAAACAAAACACAAACCCTTCAGTTACAAGATGGAGAGTCCCACCCTGCCTTGGTATCTGCACACAGAAGGAGCCATGAACAGGGAGCAGTTCTGGAGCTCACTCTGCTGGACTCCCATCTCAGCTCTGCTGGCCACCAGCCTTGGCCACAAAGCAAACCCAACCTGCAGAGGCAAACAGCTCCCAGTTTTCCACATGGACCCAGTCCTTTTGGGACAACCACCCTCCTGCTGCAGGTGTGGTGAGCCCTGGGCACCTGACACAAGCTACTTTGGTTGTGCCAAAAACCCACCCACCAGCCAGGTGGCACACAGGGGGAGCACAAAAGGCAAGCAAAGCACCAGCCTGTGACCAAACCACCACATACAATCCTTGCCCAAGCCACACATGAGAACCTCCAGCCCTTCTGCAAACAGCTCTGTAGGTTCTACAGGAAAAACACCAACCACCTCCTCAACCAAATGCTTTAGCTGCCCACTGAAACATCTGCTTGCCAGAGACACCCCATGTGTGTCACGACTTTGAGTCGCACGGGAGGCTCGTACCAGTTTCTCTGCATGGGTGGCAGAGAATGGCAGTGTCCAGGAGGCTAGCAACAGCCAGCACCCAACAGACTGGAGCTGCAGGCCCACAGCCATGGCTCCAGTTCCCACAGCACCCATTGTACGTGGTGGCTGTGCTCCAGGTCACCAGGCAAGGGCTTGCCAAGGTGGCTGAAGCGTCGGTTTGGCTGTTGTGCAACACGCGACGCTGCCTGCGGCTGTATCAAAACAAACCTTGACCAGCATGACGCAGCAGCCTTGGCACCGAGCTGCTGGTGCAAAGGCTTGCCCTGCAGGCCACAGAAACATCATCCAAATGAAGGAGGATCTCTTTGGGAGAGGTGCACCAGGAAACCCACAAAGCCCTATTTCTCCATACTGCTGTCCTGGTTTCCCCACCTCAATTAACTCACAAATCAGGTTAGGTTTATAGAGGATTTTCATATTCAGACTCTGGCATAGGACAGAGAAGTTCCTCTCTCTGGATCACTGGCACATGGACAATGAGCTCCTTGTCCTCAACTCCTGCTTCCATGAAGCTCTGCTGTGGCTTGAGCCACACTGGGTTTTCTTTTTTTAAAATTTAAAGACAAACCTGAATTTTGCAAACACTATTCATTGTAAGGAGCATTTTGGCTTCTCAGTTGCTCCAAAAAAACAGGCCTTCTTTGCTTTCTCCGGGGTCTGACACTGTTTAATCCCACCTATTTTGCAGTGGATGGGACCCAAAAGCACAACAGTTGTGTTCCTGTTCTTTTCAGTTAGCCTCTGTAGTTTCTCCTTGAATGAGGTGTTTTGCAGCTGATGCTTAGCTCTGCTCCAGCTGTTTCTAGGCAAGGAGTAGTGGATAATGGGATCAGGGACCCAACCTTGGCACTCCAGGCATGTAAGCATTTAATTCTGCCACCCATTTTATAGCCTACCAGACACTCCTGTGGTGATAGCACTCTGCAGCAGCATCACAGCCACCACCACCACAGAGGTGAGAGATGCTGCTTTTTGAGAGGACATCAGCTCTTCAGGGAAAAGTGGGAATCCAATTACAAAGGAAATTAATTTTTTTTTTGGCCATCATTATCCTCAATCTGAACAAAATCTCAGACAGACTGACTAATCAGGCTCCAGCCAGCACAGCCTCAGCTAGTAGCAAGCAGGGAGGTGGGGAAAGCAAAGCAAAATGGTCACAGATAGAATCATAGAANGTTTCAATCCATTTCGCCTTGTCCTATCACTCTCTACCAGGGAGAACAGACCAATTCCTGCCTCTCCACAACCTCCCCTCAGGTAGTTCTAGAGAGCAATGAGGTCTCCCCTCAGTCTCCTCTTTTCCAGACTAAACAGGCCCAGATCCCTCAGATGTCCCATGCCAGAGTAGGGGACCCCATGGCAATAGCTTGAGGAAAGGGGGAACAGTGAGTTCCCCCAGAACACAGAGCAGCAGGATAAAAGCTGCTCCCTGCCAGCGGAAAAACAGAAGGAAGGAGCTCCTGATGGCTGTACCACCTTAGGAATACATTCTCAGAGGCGTCCTGCAATATCAGCTGGTGGAAGATGGTGTGAACTGCTGCTAAGAAATACCAGCAAGAGGACCCAAGCTCAGAGTAGGGAGGACAGACAGAGGGACAAGGTGTTTACAGACACACACCATGCTAAGGCAGCAAGAGCTTCCCGAGAACGCTGCTCTCTCCTTGACTTTAGGCTCTGGCTAAATAATGCTGCATTGTTTTGGATCAGGTTCTGCTCTCGCAGCCCTGCTGGGGCTGAGAAACAAAGGGGGCTTCATGAAGGACAAAAGGGGCCTGTTCTACCTAATGAGGACCAGTTGAGAGGTATGGAGACAGCACCCTCTCACCCTCACATCGAGGGCTGCGAACAAGGCCTAGCCCCTGGCTAATGAAGAGCAGTTGAGAGGTGCGAGCGGCAGACGAACAGGACCTGTCTCTGAGCACAGAGGAGCCTGCTCTCCAGGGATGCCAGGGACAGCCTGGGAGAAGGAACACGTTTAGGTTCATCTGTCACCGTGATGGCTCCTGACCTGCTAACCTCTCAGGCCTTGCTCTCTGACCTCCAAATCTGACCTCTCCAAAGAGGAGCTGGTACTCAGCCAGAAGCCCTCTATTGACTACCTGTCAGAGGGCACCTGCTTAAGGAACCCCTTAGAAATTAAAGTCACAAAATGAGTCACGAGGGACTGTTTGAGCTGGGAAGGCAGCATTAGTCCCTGGCTGGTAAACCAATCTCCCTAATTATCTGTCAGAAGAATCTCTCTTCTTTCTATTTTCTTTTCTTTCTCCCACCACCCCCCTGGCCAGTCCTCTCTTCTCTTTGACTCATTATCTTAATTTCACATTAACCGAAGGGATTAAAAGCACCTTGGGAGGGGAAGGGGGGAAGGGAGAGGCAGAAGCTGAAGAAAGACACAGACACTTCAAGGCTTCCATGCTGAGTCCTTGCAGGAGCTCAGGCAAGTGGACTGGCAACACCATAAGCCATAGAGCTGCCGTGCTGGGTGATGTTTTCATGTACAGCTGCCATTGCTGTGATCCAATCCAGCATAAAAGAAAACAAATCCTCAGTGGAGCAGTGTAAACCAAGCCCTGTCCAAGGGAGGATGTATGGCTGTTCTTCATTTCCCCACCTTCCTCCCCTAATTTTACCCAGCTGCACTGGAGCATGCTGTTTGCTGCTGTGCCTCCTCTTGGGCACATTGAAAAGGGCTGCCCAGGGCATGGCTGTGCTCCAGGAGCTGCTCTCTGCTCCCACATGAGCAGGATTTGGTCACATCAGAGCATTGCACAGGGAATGGCACCATCCCCACCCCCTCTGAGGCTGCAGGCTGAGATTGACTCCTAAGAGCCCACTAAATGAAGCTTTGCAATCCGTAACTGCTTCTCAGGTTTTGTTTTGTTAGATAACCTTAAAGCACAGGAATGTTACACCATGATTCACCAGATCTGGACCCCTTCTGCTTTTTGCACCATTAACATCACTTGCAGCCTGATCTGAGCAGAAAGGGACCAGCTGATCCTCCCTGGCTGTGGTGGGATGAAGCTGGGAGTGCTCCTGTTCCCCATCCTACAGCAGAGAATAAGCCAAGAGGTGAGGTGCCTCCTCTAGGCTTTTTGGTCCATTAACACACAGCACATCAGCTGAACACAACCAAATAGCTGTCACAAACTGGTCCCCCACTTTGATGAGGTATGAACTGGGAGGGTCTCCTTCCTCCAGAACTCTTGATCCAGCATTTCCAACTTCCATTAGTGGTGTCATGAAGCACTACATTGCCTGGAGAA
This sequence comes from Bucco capensis, assembly GCA_013396975.1. NCBI lineage: Eukaryota > Metazoa > Chordata > Aves > Piciformes > Bucconidae > Bucco > Bucco capensis. Next base: position 61,710 of record VWZO01007856.1, read on the forward strand.
GAGAAGACTTCGGGGGGACCTAATAGTGACTTTCCAGTACTTAAAGGGAACTTATAAGAAGGCTGCAGAGGGCCTGTTTGCAAAGGCCTGCAGTGAAAGGACAAGGGGCAATGGTTTTAAACTGGAGAGGAGGAGATTTAAATTGGACATTAGGAAGAAGTTCCTCACCACAAGGGTGGTGGAACACTGGAACAAGTTCCCAGGGAGGTGGTTGAGTTCCCATCCCTGGAGGCATTGCAGGTGAGGCTTGCCAGGGCTCTGGGCAAGCTGCTCTAGTTGGGGATGTCCCTGCCCAGTGCAGGGGGGTTGGACTAGATGAGCTCCAGAGGTCCCTTCCAACCCAAACCATTCTATGATTCTATGATTCTAAGATAGCATTTTCCAAAGAACTGATTTTTTCTCAGACAGGAAAGTGAGGTGAATGGTTCTCACTCACCTACCAAGGAAGCCAAACTGTAGTCTGCACATCACTTCATACAAGTCCAGCAAACTCACCTAGAATTAGAGTGGAGATCTAAGCAATGCTCTCCTACAACAGCAGCAGCATCAGACCCTAAGTCCCTTCCCAGAATCCCTTCTCCCAACAGCCCACGAGACAGAATGCCCTGGCACATCTAGCATTAAAAAGCTCTTATTCTGGAAAAATGAGTATTTATTACACTCTGAAACATCTTAATTACAACAATGATGAATAAATTACAAAAATCAACAGACTACCCTGACAAAAGCCTCAGTCTGGGATGGAATTTGTTCCCAACCCCAGCAGTCTCTCTGAGGAGCAAGGCCAGGTGGGTCCGACTGCCTTTTCCCCCAAGGATCACATCCAAGGCTTTACAGCAAAGGCAGCTAGCAGGGAATTTTCACATGGGTCTAGGTTTCATCATGAAAAATTTTGCCTTGTACTACTCCTCACCCCTCCCAAAGCCAGGGCTGCATTTCAGTTTGATTCACAAATCTGGCTGTAACTCATTCCTCTGTTAAAAGGCCAAAGATTTAATAGTATAGAACTCCACAGTTAGTCCCATTGGATTCCACAGGATTACTTTTCCGGCCAAGTACCAGCATTAAGTGTGAATAAAGACATCAAACTCCAGCCTTAAGTGTTGATGATTCATCAGCAGAATTCCTAGAAGAGAAGGAATCCACACAACAGCCTCATAGCTGTGAAGTGACCTAACCAATACGTTGTTAGGCAGATCAGAAAGCTGAATCCAGTGGGAGAAATGGGAAAACTAGAGTACTTAGTGGGGAAGTCACTGGAAGGGAGGACGTTTCTTGCCTTGTTTCTGTTCAAGACAGTTATGGGCTGTCAAACAGCTCCTTATTCCACTGCTTGGCTGCTTCTTACTGGGAGACTCTGTGAGACTTGCTGCTCCTTCCTGGGGGAAAAGGAAAAGGAAGAGCTCAGCAAGATGCTGGCTGCTTCTCTCATTCACCTGCAAGCAAGCTTATCCCACCAGAGCTGGTTTAAGCTGGAGAAATGCATCTCTCTCTCTCTCCTTGCCCCTAAAACATCACTAGCAAGCAAATAAATGTGGGACTACAGCCCAGATCCTGGAGCTGATCTTGCCCTCACACTCAAGATCAGGCATCTCCAGTCACACCACTCACCCCTTAATGAACCCATAAGGGTTTGGCCTCTGTTTGATTGAGTGAAAACATTTTCTCATGGTCAAATGATAAGGAAGCTTGATGCAAGGGGCAACAAAGGACAAAAAATAAATCCCTCAATAGTGGTGGAAAGACATTTTTCACATTTTTTCTCCCTGTCATCTTCCAGGAAACTGATAAAACTGGTTTCAGGTGTAGTTTTCATTCAAAATGCAACCATATATCTTTGGACTGAGTAAAGCCAAGCCTGCAGTGCAGGCACCAAGGGAAAGCAGCTTGCCCTGCTTAATGGCCCACAGCCATGAGAAGAACTGGAAGCAAAGCCAGGAGGGTAAGCAGTGGAGTTCCCCTTCCCACCAGCACTGACGAGGGAGATAAAGTATCTCCAGAGAACTGTCTGTGCTTTCCTAGGCCTGTGGTTTTACCAGCAGTACCTGCTGAGAAGCAGTGTTGGCTTAGAAGCAAAGCCAGGCAATGAATTTAGGGACACAGACAAGCAATTCAGCCTCACAAATGGGAAAATTAGCCTCTGGGCTTTAGCCTGAAAACCCTAATGGGCATGGAAACCAAAGGCTGGGCAATGATAACTCATCCCACCTTAACATAAGGAGCCTTCACCTGCTCTTCACAGCTTAGTCTACCTTCTTTCCACCTCCATCCAGGACATGAGAGAAGGATCTTTCCTTATCCTCACAGGGAAACTTCATGCATTTAAAAGAATATAATTTAAAAGAAACCCCTTGAAGGAGAGCATTAGGATGAAATAAATGGATCTTCAGCATTACCCACAGGGCACACTTCACAGCTCCAAAGCTGGGGAAGAGCTGTGCTCCTCAAAGCCTTGAAAATATCTTTGTTTCAAACACTTCTCTGTGGATTAAAAGCCAAGCAACCAACCACTTGCTGTAGTCAAAGACTCCTTTCCTGAGGAGCACATCAAGGTTTTCAACACCAGTTGCTCTCGGGTGCTGCAGCCAGACAGAAAAGCAATGTCCCCTATCTGCCACAACCTCCAACATGACAAAACTCACTTAGGATTCCTATTTGGAGAAAACTGGCCAAGATTTTGAAGTTTTCTACAAAGTAAGTCATCCAAGGGTTTTCCATTGGGAAGAAAACCACATCTTTTCTGTTCTGGCAAAACCAAAGCCCTCCCACGGATGAGAACAAGCCAGCTGCAGTTTGGTGCTGAATACCAAAGGCTGTAAAGGCAACTGGCTCTCTAAGTCCCCATGGTGGGATGTCCTACTCTAGGAAGCTCTGGTCTCCAAGTCCCTTTTAGAAGAGGTATCCCCATTCCCTTCAAAGGTCTGTTACACCTTGTGTGGAGTCACCAAGCCCTTTGCTCCCTGTAACACCAGAAAGTTTATTTGCTGTAACAGAGAAGCCACGATGAAGTGAAATGCTAGTGCAGAAATGGCAAGATGCTAGCCCATTGAAACAAGAGCCTTTTGATGTTATCCAAACAAAACATGAAAGCTAAAGGAAGTCATGCAAACTTCATCTGCTGGAAAATTTAGTTGAGGCTGACAGTCATGGAAAACTTTCTGGTTTTAACCAAAATCTGATTTTTCTGTTCAGTGTAACCTGTTAGAGAGTAGAGAGGGAAGAAAGCCTGGATCAGTATTACTGGGAACATGCTCAGCACAGCCCATCAAGCCCCATCACTCTGTGTGCCAGAGAAACATGGATACACCTCACAGGGTACCTCTAAAAGATGAGAGAGGTGGAGACATCCAAATTCTTCTGCTCATCCCCAAGCTGGCTGCAATCCAAGCAGTCTGGAATGGGTCAGGGCCACTTTTTGTCATCTTGGAGATACCTTGCTTATACAACAGCAAAGAAATGGATAGGAGGATGCCCATGAGGCAGCAA
>VWZO01007857.1:0-72399 GCA_013396975.1 Bucco capensis
TTATTCACCAGAAGAATATATTTTACCACTTTATGATAAACACAAGGTATGGAGATATGGCAAAAGTTGCTGAGAGCCACCCTGCAGTGTTGATGTAGAAAGAAATCTCCAGTACTGCGTTCCATCAGGTAACACTATTATGTGACATTTTCCTGTGTAGGCTGAAATTTTTCTGTAAAGTTAAGACTTCACTGCCTGTATTTTTTTTTAATAAAATAGAGTATATTACATTCATTAAGTATAATTCCATGAGGAAAAACAGTGCTCAGATTTACCTTGAATGCCATCTTGATTTCATCCAAATTAATGTTTACTTGTTTGTTACTTGAAGGGTCTCTGTAAACTGAAATTGCTCAACAGCACTTTTGAACTTTGAAATAGTGCAGTCTACTTACTCTTTTTTTCATGTGCTTCTGTTCTTGTTGGTTTTGAATGTGACCAGAAGAAAAGTACTGAACCTCCCTCACAGAAGGCTCTCTTAAGATTCTGATATTACTTGTGCAACTCGAGATAGGTTGCACCTAAGCATCAAGAGGTTTCTGCACATGCAGCCACAGTCCTGAGCTCTGCTGGTACCTACATTTAGCACCAAACAATGTGTTATTACACATGCAAGCTCATGAGTAACAGCTGCACTGTGTAAACACAGTAATTTGACAAGTTTTCATAGCATTAAAGATGTTCAAAGCAAGCACTGATTAGATTAAATGTTCCTTCAATTTGCCATCCAGTTTCTCTCTTTTAGCTTTATCATTTACTTAAAGTAACAAACAGTGCAAGGTGTATGGTAGCAAGGGTATGCCAAAAATTCAGAGAGCAAGTGGGGGTAAAATAGGTTCATAGTTCTGTTCCTAAAATGATCTATCTAGAAGTTGAAGGTATCTTTTTCTATTTTTTTTACCTTACTTTAAAAGTTACTTGTATATACATTAAGTTATATACATATATAAATATTGGAGTCACATGCACTGTTCATATTTGTGCATATGGATAATGTAGAATAGGGAACACATACAATTAAATGGTCACTGAGTCCTAAACTGATTCTTGGTCCTTTAAGCCATGAGTTGCAAAGGTCACTGCTCTAAGATGCCAGAGGAAGCATGCATTTAATACAATTGTAGTTCAGGTGGCTGGACTACATGGGAAAGCTGAAGATTTTGCTATAGCTTTATGCAACAGAGCTGAAAGACCTCAGACAACAAGAGGGTTCCCATGTTGAGAAGATAGGTTCCCTGTTTCAGAACCATACCAGATCTTCAATGATAACAGGAGTAGTTTTCTTCCAAACTCTCCATTATGAGTCCCAGAAGCTCAGTGACACAAGTGGAGAGTGCTCTGGGCACTGTTCCATGCTTCAGTTGTCTACAAAGAGGTGACAAGCAGGGAGTAACTATTCTGATTGCTTCCTTCCTGGGTTCTGAAAGTCCTAAGGAGAGCAGGTCAGAGGTCTCACTGGGTCTAAGTAGAGGGAGAACAGTCAGTCAACCACGACCTGAACCAAAATGAGCAGTAGAGCAAACCCTCTGTGCAGATCAGAACAGTGTTACTGAAACCAAGAGATGTGTTTGTGCTTCATTTGAGGTTCAGTGAAACTAGCAGAATCATGATGATTTATACTAGCTGAAGATTTGGTCCAGTAGCACTGGCTTGACTTGAACATAAAATGAAAGGGTTGCCAAAAATTAAGATCTCATACTGTTAATATTTTTTAACCAAAAAAGAATTTGAGGAAAAGTAGGGGGCTGGAGTGTAAGAGTTGATGAGGTTCAAGGTGGCTGTCATCTTGGTGAAAGAGTTTCTACTCTATGCAAATATGCTGCCACAAGATGCCCACTTTTATTTCTAGATGAAGTAAGTTCAAAGGCCTTTCCAGATTAGGACAGATATACTCTCCAATATATTTAGGAGTCAGGTTAGCAGTAAATCTTACTTGATCTTGTAAATTCTGGCATGCTTGATTACTGCCTTTTAGTGCTTAACATTCCTGACTACCCACCAATGCAGACTTTAGGGTTATTTTTTATGCTGTGGGCTCAGATCCTTCTGGTTAGTCATGGATTAGACATTCCTGGTAGTGTGAGCCTAGTGTTTATATCCATGATAAAACAGACCTCAGACCTGGCAGTGCTCTTCTAAAGGTCTAAATTATGAGTCTTCCCTAAAGCCCTCCAACATCTTGCTACCAAAATTAGAGTTATTTATTGAAGATCATAAACTGTTTCAACATTGGATGTGCAATGCACTGGCTAAACAGCTTCTGTTTGGAGTATTACATTCTCTTTATTTTGCTCTAAACTGTATGTCCTAGCTATTAATCTTTCCAGAGAGTGATATTCTTGCATTGTAACATTAGGGAAACAGGAAAAAGTGACTAGATTTCACCTTTCCCTTCATAATTAAATGCTATCTCTTAGTTCCTTTCTGCGTGTAGTTTTTAGCCCACATTGTGTAGATTCTGATGTGAATTCTAATTTTGTCATGCCCTCCTCTGAACTTTTTTAAAGCTTAAATTTTGGTTGGGTACAGGTGAAGCTGGTTGAGAGTTCAGTAGTTAGGAATTATCAGAATGCGTTATTGTGCAGTATAATTTTATTATGGTAATTTTTGCATTAGACTCTAGACCTAATGTAGTCATCGAACAACATTTGCTCTGGAACCAAAGTATTAAGGCACAAGTGGCTATACCCCTTCAAAAGTAGGGCAACCCCAAAAGGATGAATTCTGCCCATCTTGCTTGTTGTGGCTTCTCCTGCTAGGAGCTTCAGCTCTCATTAAACTATACACTCTAGTTAGAATCTGAAGTTTGTAAAGTTGTTGCACTGCAGCAAATTCATTACAGCAAGAAGCTGCCTTGCTGTTACTAATGGAAGTGGAGGACTGGTAGCTCCTACAGCAGAGAACTGTATTTTCTTGTGCAGCAGAGCTTAAGACTTTGCTGGAAAGTTACTCCTATTTCTCTTGCATCCTCTGGATGACACCTGGGATTACACGTAACTAATAAAGTCTTCTGGCCTGAGAGTCTCTTCTTCTGAAGATTGGGTCTCATATCAATAGGACAAGGAAAGAGCAAAGCCTGTAGGGAGACATCTCACTCAAGGCTGTAGCCAAGTGTGAGGCTGCTCTGGAAAAATCAATGCAACTGATGAAGCTTGACACTTTAATTGTCTTGTTTGCAGAACTAAATTAGGTTATGAAGAACAATGATGAGTGGCTGTGATTAAAAGTTTGAAATGTCCCATGTATCTAAGACTCGTACTAGAGAGTGAGTGTACTCTGCAAGTGCTAGGTTTGAAGTGACTGTTAGCAAGAAAGGGGCCAAGAAAACAAGTGAGATTTGTCGAAAGCCAAATGAAAATGCTTTTCCTCCTCCAGATTGTCCCCTGAAGAGCCACTGTGTTAGAATTTGGTTTCCAAAGTTACCATTAATTCATGAACTAACAGGATTTTAATGTTGTTTTTAAGTGCAGTTGTCAACGTATTGGTAATGCTGGAGTCCCTAGTGGTACTTCTGGGATGTTATCTCTATGCTGTACTTGACCTGCACCACAGCAACAAGTAGTTTAAGTGGAAATTACATGAATGCGGAGGAGCACATATGTGTCCTTGAGTTCTTTCTAGCTCTGCTAGGACCACTGAATTTGTTTTGCTAAAAAATCTCTAGGATGACACAGCCCCTTATCTGAAAGATGATTGGTATTTTCCATATTAAATTCATTCTCCTCCACCAGCAACAAATATGTAACACCCCAAGTACCCTTGAGCCCAGATAAAAAGCCAAGTGTTATTACAGTGCAGAACTTCCCTCTGATTTTACTGCCTTGAAACACAATTGCTATAGAAGTGTCTGTGGGAAACCATACTAAAACTGTTCCTTTCCATGTATTAATTAGTCTGTCAAGCACATTTTGACTGGAAACAGTTCATGAGACAATGAGCATATTTTTGGCCATGAAAGTGTACTAAGACAGGAACAACAACAAAACTTAGTTAATAAAGTTAGACAGCATAACTCTCGGCAGGAACTACTCTTGATCTACTGACTACAAGGTCTACTTTGTAACAGAAATTCTACAAAACAGTAAAGCTTTTCATTCTTGGTGCAGGCTTGGGTTGTTCTGGGCCTAAGTGTTTACCATCTAGAGACTTGCATTCATCAACGACACATGTCGAGCGATTAAACATCCCATATTTATGGTCCCACACTCTTGTAGGATGAGTGAGTCACATATTTACTTGGGAGATGAGACACCAGGGACCTGTTGCACAGTAAACAACAACGCCTGTAGGTTCTGAAGCACTTGTGGGCTATAAAGCATTAGAATAATGATGCTATTCCTCCTGAGTAATGTCAAAAATGTCTCTGCTACTTAAATACAGCCTCCAGTTGTATCTAAAAGAGTATCTGAGAAAGGCAGAAAGAACTAAGGACAGGAATTGAGAGGCAGATAAGTTGTCTAGTTGTTACAGTTGAACATCCTATGTTATCACTTTGTTTTCTAGACCTTGAGCTGGACTCACTCTCCCCACTAAGAACTTAAAATGTTACTTGTCTTTGTCAGAGAAGATTTAAAAGTGTAAGAATACAGGAAAAGAGAATGGCACAGAGATGCACTGTCTCCATGCTATTTTGGGGCAATTGCAAGAAAGCAATTAAATTGTCAGAGAAATATCTGCCTTGGAAAATGTTTTGATTAAGAGAAGCAGTGCTGTTCTCTCAATTCATTGGGAACCACTGCCATTTACTTTTTGGTCTGTGTTTACTGCTTGGCTGTATGTATAAGGAGTGGTAGAGACACTTAGGGCTCAATTGGGTTGGCTAAATGCAGATATGAGGTGGCATTAGAAAATCCCTGTAGTAACTTACATGGCTCTAGCAGCCATTTAGAAAAGCATGGTTCTTTGACAGGTCCTGTCTCACACCAGCCAGCCTCCTGTGGCTCTCTCAAGTGGTACTAGGCAACTCTGTTTAAGCAGCTTCCTATAGCCCTGGCTGGTCATGAAGAGTGTAAACTCTTCATTCCCACATAAATATGAATACACAGGCATGTTGAACTTCAGTTTCTGAAACTGAACCCTACCCTTACTCTCTCTTAACATCCTCTCAAGAGAAGACTTTCTATGGGCCTTGACACCTAAATTCACATCCACAGGATGCTGAACAGCTTGGGAGTAACTATGGTCCAATAATAATGCTGAACTGATCCTGTGAGGAAGATGATGTAATGCAAGACCTTTGGGTTTGTTGTTTGTTTTTTTTTACTGTTTCCTGCAGATGAATGTGAGTTGCTTCCTACTAATACCTTTGTTTTACATCTCTAAGGATTTTCCTCCCTGCAAGAATGCAAATGGCTAGTGAGTCAGAGCCTACTTAGGAGAATTCCCACCTGTGACAGTGGTAGTGTTACAGATTTGTAATCCTACTGCATGATCCCAAACTAAACCATTTCTATGGATACTGCTATGGGAAGTTCATGTATCACTAGATCTGTCAGCTGAACAAGGTTATAACGTCAGCTTGAAACAATCTCTGAGGAGCTAATACCTACAGTTTATCTCAGCTTAAATTGCCCCCACAGACAAAACATTTATTTTGCTTTTTAAGCAATCCAAGAGATAGAAACTCTGTTGTAAAAAAAAGGAGATAGGCTATTTTGTCAGGGATATTTGTTATCTCTGACTGGGGGAGGAAGAAGAGTTACACTCAGAACAAGGTTACCATGTTACAGAATTAGTGGGGAAGTTAAGAGGCAGAAGGCAAATTTGAAGTTTATTTAATAAAGATTTTAAAAACAATAGTTGGGAAAATTGGATGTCACCGCCCTCTGCTTTAGGGGGGGATTTATTTTAATTTTTTTTTTTTTTAATTTAAAGAAGACCAAGCATAATAAGCCAACCTCAAAACGGCCTCTATCTTACAGGAAATACAGAAATTGCTAAACCTTATCCTGCACATAGCCAACTTCCCCCTCCTCACTACCAGTTACAATCCTGCTTTGTGCAAAACTAATGAATCAAGTAACTGGAAAGGCCCTGATGAAAATAACATACAGGGGCTTACACTGCTGAGATCCAACAGAAACCTTTACTGCAAGAGATCAGTATCAACATTTGTGACACTACATAAACCACAGTACAGAAAGACAATTCCTACCCCTTAAAGTAGATGCTGACATAAAGCAGAGCAGGTCAGACAGGGAACAGGAACATCTGTACAAATACTTTGGGGTTATCCCTATTGTTAGTTGATTCTAGTGGTATCCATTCGTGCTTGCTTACTAACATCAGGTCAGTGGAAGAGAGGGAAAAGCTTTGGTGTTTTGTAATTGATTTTGAATTTAATTCCATTTTTAATTATGTTGTGCAAGAACTGGAGATCTTCACCTCTATTGCCGCACAAATCGGGGGATTAGACAGTATTTGTGACCCTGAAGTAGGACTGTGTTCTGGCTTATGCTACAGGTGTTTATCTTGGAAAACAAGACTTAAAAGTTTCCACTCTAATTCAGTACACATTCCTTGTTTGTATTTGGAACAGCAACAATGAAAGACTATTCTGGTTCTTCAGAAATTCCCCCACACTGCAAGTAAATAAAGCACTATGATTGATTTCTGTAATTCTTCTAAGTAAGTTTTCCTTCTCAACCTGGAGTACAAGCTTATTCTCATTACCTAAGGTAGGAATGATTGAGTAAGTCAGGTATTCAGTCATTTCGTGCTTGATGCTAAGAGTTTACATCTGCCTTAATTTTCTTTGGAGCTTCTTTGTAAGGATGCTACTGTACTAGGTCACACTTCATGCTTTTAGTCTCTAAATGTGCATGGCTTCAAAATGTTATCTGTACCATCTGTAATTACCTAACCAGTGCTTGCTAGTTCATATGATGCAAGTGTCACTCTCTGGCCTTACATCTGCATTTTATACAGCCTGCTGTTTGGGTCAGTGTCTTTGGTTTGAGCCATCCTCCAGATCTCATGTTCCCTCTTTTCTTGCAACAGTAGTCCTCACCTTTCCAGTGGGTACCCAGACACAGAGACCAAAAGAGAGGGTTCTTTTTAACCCAAGGTTCCCAAACACAGACCTTAAATTGCAGGAAGTCAGACCTTTGACATGATTAGGAAAATGTGGTTAATTGTATTTATCAAAGTGACTACAAAATGAAGCTCCAAACAGGTAAAATATTTCATTTGTATCCCTTTCAGTCACTCATTACCTTTTTATTAATGAATGACATTTTTGCAACCAGTCTATCAGTGACACTTGCCTTCCTTTCAGAAACACAGTGAGATCTTTATCACATTGCTGCTGTTTGTAATTGCAAAATGGCCTGAAGCAAATATCCAGCTCGTGTAATTTGGCATAACTCCACAAAAACCACTGAAGCTATGAATGCTTCTCCAGGGAGAGGATCAAACTCAAAGTATACGTGTATCTGGGTTTTTTTAGGAGCATATTTTAATTTTTGAATACTTTAAAGAAAACTGGTTGTGACTCATAAATGATTTTGACTTCTCTCATCTCCCCAAATGCTCTAAAGGAACTTGCTATTTGGTTGGGGAAAAAAAAAACCCAACTACCAAAACTCCTGAGTAATTCCAGTCTCAACAATTATTTTATTTATAAGCTATAAAGAACAAAATAGGGTTGTGTAGACAGAGACTGGCTCTTTCATCCAGGCTCTGTTTGATAGTTGTGATAGCATGAGCTGTGCCAAAACCAGGGCAGATCAAATTTCTCATGCTGTTAGTGCAGTTGATATTACCTGAGGGAAGCAATTATTGCCTCAGTGTTTGTTATAATACAATGAACACAAATGATTTAATATCACTGTGTACTTCATCCCCCTCTGACTCTCACAAACCCGCAAGGGACTTTTCTCTGCTTGAAGGTGCTGGGAGATCAGTTTTCCCACAGACCTGACATGCCAGGAGCAGCAGTGACACTCGCAACCCAACTTGCAGTATGATACTGCTACACTGCAGAGCCACCATGACCATGGTCTTACCCTCACAACAGGCTTAAGCACAATCAGAGTGGAGGTCTGATCACCTACAAACAATTTTCAAGAATTCAAGTGAGGCTTCAAGTTGGAAAAAATGGATTGTTGCTGGGCCGAAGCTTTATCCTACACATGATGGACCTAGGGATGGAGTCAGGACACAGAGAGCTCTGCTGGGCATTGCTTCACTGATAGTCCCATTGCTCCTTAAGGCTGCTCTCACTTGAGGTATGTTTGCTTAAACATTCTGATTGTATCAAGCAAACCAGAGAAACATATCACTCTGTGCTCAAACTGACAGCACAAATTCTAGTTGGACCAGGGTAGGATGGGATGTAGGCAGTCGCCCATCTCTATAAGCTGTGATGACTCTTGAGTAGCCTGGTTTATCTGCAGATGCATTTGGATAGGAAAAGACTTTTGACCAACAGCCATGTAGAACACATTTGAACCAAGGATGAGAAGGGACATAATCTTGTTGCTGCTTTCCCACCAGTTGTTAGCTCCTAGCACTAACTTTTCAGTTTACTTTTAGCTGAAAGTCTGACAAGGTAGAAAATAGAGCTAGTTATGCCTGCTGCCACTAGAAGTGCTTCTTCCTGGGAATCAGAAATGCATTTAGTAGCTCCTCTTTATGAACATTTTGTTGATTTCCCAGCTGGTAGCAAAGATTAATTTCATTCTGTTCTATGCAGATGACAGACATAAGCAACTCCCAAGGGCATAATGAAATATACCATGGAAAAAGTATTTTCTGTATTTTCAGATTTCATGGAGCTGTTTTATCCTTAGGTGCCTACAATTTTACACTAGCACATTCCCACTTTGATAGCATTTTCTCTCATCTTAGTTTTCCATTACATTTTTATTCCAGTGGACCTCCTTCTTTTTATACAAGCATGAAAATATGTATCACTTTTATTTTGCTCTATTACCAGAAACTTATTATGCAGAATGAGGATAGAATCTGGCCTGCAGTGTTCATTAGTGTTTAGAAAATATCCATCACTTATTTCAGCCACGCAAAACCATTTTTCAGCTCTACTTTTGTCAGGTTGGAAGGGACCTTAAAGAACATCTAGTTCCAAGCCCCCAGTTATGATATAATTTGTATCTGAGGAATGTTTTCTGTACAGAGGGATTAGTTGTGGTGTAGAAGGGAGCACTCAAACTGCATGTACAAGTTAAAACATACTCTGTCCTCTTAGTGTTACACAGGTCACAGATGCTTTCTCCATATTAGGATGATCTTTGCTCTTGAAGATGCTTGCACAGTGCAAATGTATGTGTAGTATCAAATTTTTCTGCTAACTTGCTTGGACTCCATATCAGATAGAGGAGGTCATCCATCAAACGTAAGACAGAGCATTTCTCTAGTTACCCTGTTTTGCCATCACTAGTATGTAGTAAATGCAAACAAACATATTTGTATTACTGTTACTCCTGCCTGCACTATCACCTGTATTTGGAATATGCAATGAATTAATACTTATGAACAGCAATAGCACAGTCTAAAGATGGAGAAGTGGCCTCTGACCTCAGGCACATTTTATCTTTGCCTCTGCCACACCATGGGAGGGGTCCACAGTGTGTCTGTGTCTCCATTTCCCCGTTTGCAAAGTGCAAGATGTTGTGAGACCTTTATTAGCACAGAACTTTAGGCCTTCTGTGATGCATGCAGAGCTCCACCAGGTTTTTAAACAGCTGCTGGAAATGTGTCAGGGAGCAGAATTTGGTTTAATGAGGTTTCCCAGATAACTGAATAGGAGTGGGTTCTTCTGCCCCAGCTAAATGTCATGGCAGGGATGATATATCTTGAAACTTCTAAAATGCTCGGTGAAAAGGTGACTCTCTGTCTCCTACAATATTTATTATTATATAATAACTTTTCCTTTCAGCCAGTGGCTCATCTATCTTCCCTGGCTTCATTTCTTAAGGAAAATCATCCAAATTCAGGAAAGATGAACTTTGTGCTTCTTTTAAGCACTGACAGACTCTGACCTACAGAATTGCTTTCTCCCCTATCTTTTAATGACATGTATTATTACAAGCCTTTCATCTAAGAATAATAATGGACTTGGAAGTTGTGAGGAAATCTTTACAAGAGTGAGAGCTAATTCAGAAAGAAATGAGAAGCATTGCTTTTACTACCAACATAGCAGAACAATGATGAGTTTCTCAGCTAGTCCAATGCTAGATTTAAGCTAATGTTTGATTTATGCTTGATCTCGATTTGGCCCTACTTTCTTATGGTCTCCCATGTGGGCTATAAATCAGACATGCCATAAAACTATGCATGATCTTTAGAATTACTTCTGAGTTTAAAAAAGATTTTTTTAAAATAAAACTTCATTTTCCACAGAATTGTTTTGCTTCATTTGCAAAATGTTAGGGAACATTTTTGTTTTGTTTCTGCACCAGGACAGATGAAAAATGCAGGCCTGTTGGGTTTCAGTTCCTTTTCTTTCACCAGCAATTTTAATTATTTTGCAGAATTGTTAAAACATTTACCCAAGAGAAGCATAGTCATTTTCCATTATGAAGTAAAATATTTTCATTTTCCAATACTAGCCACTATAAAAATAAACCGGCCAAAAAATTAGAAATATGAATAGTCATGTCTTTTCTGAGACTTCTCTCAAGACCCAGTTACTATTTCGTTACACACATTCTGTTAATAATACCCTCTAAGACGTCTTGGAATCTTCCTAATTCAACAAGATAAACTACTGCTTTTGGCAATGTAATTCTCAATTCTTTTCGTAGTAGCGCTCACATAAAGCACATCAGCCTGTTCTAAAACCCCATTGATTTATTCTCTTACAACCAGCCAAATTAGAATAAAATTGCAGTTAAGAGTCTTTTCTTCCAGTGATATGAGATCATTGGAAGTTTTACTGTTGTTAATAAATGTCATTACAGATTAATTGCCATATCTTAGAGGTCCCTGTGTGATCTTTGTTTTGTGCACAGCCACAAGGTGCATCTTGTGTCTCCAGCATCTGTATCAGTGATGGAGACACAAGGCTTCTGAAATGACATCTAGTGATCTGTAACCATTAAATTAATCATTTATCATTGAATGTGAATATATTTGGTCTCCCAAAAAGTTCTTTTTATTATATTTGGCACAGTGTTGTGAAGAGAGACTGAAAAGAAAGGGCAGCAAAATACAGTTAAGCCCGTTTAAAGAAAACTGCAGAGATTCATACCACAGGCATTTCAATTACTGATCAGCATATATTTATGTATGATGAGAAATAGCTTATTAAAATAGTTAAACATAATCATCTAATCTCTGATCTAGATGGGTCTGACTATCCATGTCCAAAAGCCTGCATGTCACTTCTTCTCTGGTATCTTTAAGTTTTTCCTAATCTGCCCAACATGCCTTTTAGTATGTAGAAATTAAGTTGACATGCTTCTTGCAATTTATCAGTAAAAATTTATTCTGTTGTAACGTCCTTGTTTGAGCACTCTGACTAATACTTTCTGGAATTCTTAGTCCACAATATCAATTAGTCATATTTAAAGAGCTGCTTATTTTTAATAGTAATTTTATATAACCCAGTTAGGATGCATCTCCCTGTGAGAGAGGGTACCATGTGCCCTGCTCCAGGCATCTGCCCAGGGAACTTCCCAGACCAGTGTTTCTTTAAGTGGCTCACACTCCCACCATACAGGTTTAACCCCACTTAGAATCAACTAGCTGTCTCCACACTGCCCTGATTCTCTATAGACCTCATGACTCTAAGACACAGTTCTTTTCTTTCTTGCAGTTTTTCACTTAGAGGTGCCTGAGATCTCATGCAAGCTATGTGGCAGCTGGAAAATGAGTGGTGTTTCTATAGCCCAAGAACGCAGGTGGTTATTGCTTGTCATGGGAGAGTAGCAGGAGAGTGCTTAGGGGTCTTTTGAGAGCACAGGGCTGGTGGGGAGGAGCTGGAGAACAGGCTTTGTTCTTCATTCCTACTGCCTATAGGAACAGTCCACAGAGCAAACTATGGTCAGAATCACACTTAGAGGAGGGTGGAGGAATACAGGTTTTTGTACTCCATCCTGTGCAGATGACCAAAAGACCAGATCTGGGAGCAAAGCATGTAGATAAGCTATTTGATAGTGTGGATATACTCTGAACAGATTTCTTTACAACTTGACTCTGACTTTATGAATACAAAAATGAGTGTGTATTCTCATCTGGTTGGCTCCCTTTTTCCATTTATGCTAGCAAATACTTCATTTTATTTGTCCACAACTCAACAGCTTTGCAGCTTCAAAACCAAACATAGGATGTTTAAGAGAGCTTTTTATTGACTTTTCCCCTTATCTATCCCAACTCTGGCTATTTATTTTCTAGCAGCTGAGACACTACTAATACCCAAATTTTCAGTGCTGTCTTCACCACCACTACCCTCTTGGCTGAAAGATGACTCTAATATTACAGTGCAAGTTGTTATACATTCCTTTCAGGGTTATTTAGAGAGATGCTTCAGCTACAAAGACTGTAACCAGATCTCAAACTGTCTGAAAAGCTGCTTATGTTTGGATCCAATTGTTTTGGTTTATAGTCTTCTCTAGCAATGTTTAGTTATCCTGTAACTGTAAATTATGTTATTCATATGCATATTTGCTGTAATTTCTACCATTATTAGTGACATTTAAAGATCTGCTCTCAAGGAACTAAGATAGAAATCCCTGAAGCACTTAAATCACTTGAGGATACTGGAAGGTTTCAGCTATTACAAGCTGCAAATGTTAGCCTCTGCTATCAGGCTAACAAAGTCACTTAGAAAAGCCTGTTGGCAAATACCTAAACTCACTATGACTTAAAAAACAACAACAACCAACCAAACAAAAAAAAACCCCAGAAAACCAACCAAACAAAAAACAACACAGAAAAACCAATGAACCAACCAAAAAAAACCCAAAAAACAAAAAAAAAACCAAAACAACCCACAACCTAAAAACCTCACCACCACCTCCCCACTCTCAAAATGTTAGCAGACTAGTAACTTACATCACAGAGGCAGCATTAGTTGTCAGCAATACCTCATTTTCACAAAGTGCTTTCCTTTTAAAATCTGCTCTTTCTACTAGGGTTTAGCATACTGAACTGGAAACTGGAATCTAGTTGTCTGATATGTCAAGGTCAGGGATGGCAATTTTTATCTAGGGTAAAAACAATAAAAAGCAATTGTGAATCTCCCCCAAACTACTGCATTTTGGATGGAGAGAGTTTTGCAGCTATAATTAAGTTGTCCTACCTGAACCTGGGCTGTGGGTGCTGTGTGTGAATATGTATGTGCAGAGCTGATAGTATGCATGAAGTAGATAGTAGGTACATCAAGGACTACATACATAATGGGATGTCTGATTAATTATCATGGTGGGCAATTAACCTCCAAAAGCATGCTTCAGAGCTATTGACAGTGCAGTTCACATGACTAAGTGACAGTCTATGAACAGAACTGTCTGCTTCCTCTGACAGCATTAATTGCAGTTCATGTCATCCAGCACCACTGTGAAATATCAGGTTCATGACTTTGCCTCACAGGTCATCGGAAAAGCAGCTTAGACAATCTAAAAATCAGGTGCATGGGTATCATTCTCCTGGGTTTCAGCTGTCATTTCTGAAAGCAGAGCCATTTTCTTCAATTATGGATAGAAGAGCTAATCAATTAGAGTAAATTGAGGTTAGAGTGGGCATCCTAGTCGTTCAGTTATGGATGAATGTCACAGCACATTTAGATGATCTACTTGTCAAACTTGTGAAGATAAATGTGTTATGCTAGCTTCACTTTGTGAATACCTGCCACATGCATGATGGCCATATCCTCACATGCTTTCCTTAGTTCTTTTCCTAGTGAAGCACTCCTTAAAGTCCACAAGTACGTTGCTGCATACTTAATAAAGCTGAGTCAAAAAACAATATTTATCTGCAAAGGCAGCTTGATTCAGTGCCCATCACTTTGACTCTATTCCACTTAATCTAATGACCTTCCAAATGGAATTTTTCAATATACAGATTCCTGTTTCTTTAAGAAAAAATAAAATACAGTCTCTCCAAAAGAGGGTATAATTATAAACCTCACCCTTTTATTCATATCTTCATTTTTCTTATTACTATTATTACAAAGGCCTTAGGTGACTGTTAATAATGGTGCAGCTTTGTTGATCTGATTAACTGTGTGATCTGTACTTTCAAGCTGTACTGGCCAAATTGTGCTAATAGGTGTGTTACTCTGCAGGCTTTTTTAGGCTTGTGAGCAGAGAATTATAATTCCCAGCATTACTGGAATAGCAAAATGTCTTTCTGTTTACCCCTTCAAAGTGCAAAATATGACATTTTCAGAAGTCCTACCAAATCAGATAAAGCCCCCAACTAAGATTCTATTAAGTACTTTTTTTTTGTCTGATATAAATATTTTTCCCATAACATTATATTTTTCTTTCAAAAGATACTAAAGGCTAATTTAATTTCCTGAAATATGATGAATCCAAGGATTGATATTTTCTTCCTAAGCTTTTTAGGGATGGGACTGTGGTTTCTTTCATATTATATATAGCAAATAACCAGTTCTGAGTCTTTTTTAACATAAAGAACATAATGGTAACAAAGCATAATGGCTAGAAATGGAGATTTAATAGAAAAAAAAAAATCATTCTAGCTTTTGTAGAATAAGGCATACAAAATGCCCAAAGCAAACAGAAAAAGGAAATTGCATTAAAAAAATCTAGAAACTGCACTACAGATGAACAAATGAAAATACTCAGAAAAGACAATCTAAATAGCAGGAGATGCTGTACTCATTGAGTAATTCCTTTCCACGCCTGTTTCTTCATTCTGCTAGGATGCTTCAAGAGGTAAAATCTAATCTGAACTGATTATACATGTGCCTAGAATCTGTTGCATCCTATTTTAAGATTGCTTATTTAACATTTATTGGATACAATTCTGCTTCCAGTTACACAGATAACTGCAGATGAATTTTATTGATTTACTCGAAATTGCTTTTACCTTTCCTCAAATAGAAGTTGGCTTACTGTCATTATCCTAAATACATGGAAACATGAAGAGGTGATAAAAATGTATGGGGTTTTTTTTAAACTGGGTTGGTCTATGGCATTTCAGTTTTGCTGTCTGTGTAGGGTGGTTGCTTACTTTGAAGGGCTTCTAGTTGCATATTTAACCAGGGCATATCAGAAACTCAGTGCTAATTCAAACTCAGCTATTCCCAACGTTGTCCCACACCATTCCAGATTTTTAAAGTTCATGCCGCAGTTGAGATATAAATCTCTGTATGCATTCCCTAGCATTTAATTTCCATGGAAAACATTGAGACTGGAAAATAAGAGGGGTTAGACTTTCTCACAAGATTTCACATGCTATTTGGTTCTTGTCAACTCTGAATTGCCATGGGAGCAGTCTCTCCTGTGGAATTCTACTGCCTCTGTTTCTGGTTGACATCAAGAAGTGTTGAGGTATGTGTAAAAAGTTAACTTTCACCCCCTCCTCGGATCTCAAATAGCATGCAAAGTTCAAATGCAGTCACAACTAGATGTCAGTTGTAAGTTCTCCATGTCCTTGCTACAGATATTTCATTTCTAAAAGCAGCCTGTTAATGTCAAACATTTCCATTCTAGCATTCAGAGATTATGAGTTTATTGCAGCAGCTGTGATCTTCGTGCGTTTCAAGGGAAATGTATTAGGAGACATTTTAAAGGTATTTTCCTCTATTAACATAAATCTTGACTTCTTGTGTAATAAAGTACAATAACAGGGTATAAATTACACCAAAAGTCCTGAAACAATAAAGAAGTCCTGAAGTCAAAGTAATATTAAATTATGATTTCAGGTTTCAATTTTGGTGTGGGAATGCAATTCCTCAGCACCAGGTAGTCCTTCTGTCATCAGCATACAAACTGAGGCACTGGAAAAGGGACACAAAACTTTTCACCAGAAGCTTAAATCCTTGTAGCTCCACAGTGCGTGGAAAACATGAGTCTCCATTGTCTGGCTGCTTCTTAGCGGCTTCTGCAAAGCAAGTTCCAGGCAGACATTAGAAACAAATTGGAATCTCCTTGAATTTGCTTTGCAAGTTTTTTCCCCATTTGGGCTAGCTATAGTCTAGACTCGAGAAAGTTCCTCAGCAAACGGTCTACAAAGCAAAAGAAAAAGGGCATGGACAACACCCTTCCATGTACTGTGGGTTCACAGCTGTCAAAACAGCCCACATGGACCGTTGGCAACCTACACACTTTGCCAGCATTAGCCAGCCACAAAGCCAAAAGCAATAAGCGTGCAAGCTGAAATCCCACCACTCCCTCTCAAGATGAGTTTAGCTGCTGTCCTCTGTGGCAACCTCTTGCAGCCCTAGGCTCTGGCTCAGCCTGCCACTCTTGCAGCTTCTCCAGCACACTTCTTCTGCCCAGGCTGCTGACAAAACTTCCTGTGGTGAGCATAAAACACCAGGCATGGGAAGCAGGCCAGGGTTTCCAGGGCAGGGAATAAGCTGTGAAAAGGGACCTCCAGTGACACGTGTTAGCTGTGTCTGCACATGGCAGCTCGCTGCAAAAGCTCTGGCACTGGATGTAGATGGCAGGCTCAGCACATGTCACCAGTGCTAAATGCAACTTGGAGAGAAAAACTCGGGGCTGTTTGCTCTTCTGACGCACACATGAAAGCTCATGCTGTTGATGGAAACTGAAGCAACGTGTTGGATGCCTTCTCAAGATTGTGGCTGTGAATCAGCAACATCTTTGACCACATATACAATGCTGAGGTTGAAGTGGAGGATCTACTGAGAGGCTGGAAGGTAAGCATATGTTCAAATATCCTTAATGGCATATTGTTTAAACTCTGCACAGATCATAGTGCAGCTGTTAGAAGAAAACAGAGATGGTAATTGATGATGATTCAGCTAAATATTTTGGTTAATCCCTTCAATTAAAATCCCTAAATTCGCACTTAGTTTATATTTAGTTAGATTGTTGTCATGCCTTAATAAAATAATACAGGCTTGTTAGAGACTTATTTATGGAAAATTAATTTCATTGCTGTGAGATTACAAATAATCTGTCGCATAGTCAATTATTTCAGATCTCTGGCTTACATGACCTTTTTTCTAGTTGCTAAACTGAACAAAGGCTATCTAGGGGGACCTGTGATGGAGGAGACATACATTTGAAATGTGATTATTTAACACGGTGACAAGCTTGAATGCCAACAGTCTAGCTGTTTGGGAGTCTAGGTCGTGGTATCCTGGATCTGGCCTTTCTTCACAGGTGAGTTTCACCTCACCATCCAACAGAGCAATCCTTCACTGAGCATCTGTTCCCAGAATTGCCACTTGGCTATCCAGAAAGCAGCTTTATTGCTTACATTAGGGTGACTTCAGAAATGCTGTTCACATATGTCCTGTTGGTATGTACTGAAACGTGTCCCTGGCCTGCGTTACCAAGCTCAGCCCATGGCCAAACGGAGACCACAATGGCAGGAAGAACCAACCTTTCTCCATGGCACAGCTCCTTCTAAATAGTGTCCTAAATACAGGTATATAGAGATACTCCCTCCCTCCATGCCTTGTCTTTTGTCTCCTGCTTGCTAGACCTACAT
Organism: Bucco capensis; assembly: GCA_013396975.1. NCBI lineage: Eukaryota > Metazoa > Chordata > Aves > Piciformes > Bucconidae > Bucco > Bucco capensis. The sequence continues at coordinate 17,617 of VWZO01007857.1, forward strand.
CTCTGCCAGCTGAATAAACAAATCTTATCCCAGGAAAATAAGCATATAGGTAGGCAATGAAAAGAAGCAGTAGAGGTGATCAACCATTCTATCTGCCCTGGGTTTCTTAGCTTGATGCTGAGAAAATGCTAGGAATATTCTTTTGAATAAACTAAGTTTCTGTGCACCTTTAAATCCTAATCTTCCCTTTTCTGGCACCACTTTATTCACCCATTCCTCTTCTTTTTATTTCATATCTATTTGTGTTTAGGACTCAATCTAATGTTTTATTTATTGACTACACAGTTTCAAAATGGAAAAAAGAGATGGGGAGATTTCAGAAGACATTGCTTTGGGAAATACTGTGTATACGTCAAGGTCAGTGTTGTAAAGCTCGTAATGTAGTTTCAAACCCAGTAATATTTTTTCTCCAAATGAACAAGTCTTTGTGTGCATGTCAAAGCCCTCACTCTCTCAGAACTTTCTCGCACTTTTAGATAGAAATCTGAAAACTAAAATGAAAATAGAATTTCAGGGGTTGTTTACCCTCTGTGCCTGAAAGTGATCTATTTTTGACCCTCAGCTCTTTCTCTTGGCTTGGTTAAGTGTATTTTTAAAGTATTTTCTTCCATGTGTAACATTTTATAAGACATCAAGTTAGAATAAGGTCTGCAGTTTGCAAGGTACTGTAGGTAGCCATTTAGCTGCTACAATAGACTCCAGGAGGAAGCGACATGTGTAGGATGTTAGATTTTTGTCACAGATGTCAAATAAGAAATCTTCTAGAAGCCCAGACATGGACAGGGTATTTTCCTGTAGCAGCCATTTATGCCATTAACCCTCAAATCATTGCTGGATAAAATGATGCTTAGCCACACATCCCCCAGGCTGTGTTCATGCCATTAATTTCTTCAACTTCTGTGCCACACTTTCCACTTCTCTATGTTGTACCACAACCTTTTTCTAAATAGAAGTGGTGTTTTTCTTAAAAGCATGGTCCTCTTACATCACTTCTCAACTCACCAGGATCATTTTCAATTCTTATTCTGTTCTCTGATACACTTCTCAGTATCCTAAGCATATTATCCATCCCATCATCAAAATTATCAATTAAGAAACTGTGTGCCTGTCAAAGACCAGGGGTTAACAAAGGATATTTGCAAACTGGCCCATTGTCTCTCTGCCACTGCCTCTCTTCTCTGTTCAGTTCTTTTCCTCAATAATTTTCCAAGCACGTCCTCTTTGAGACTTCCCTGTGCATGAAGTTTTCTTATAACTAGTTTCTGACTGTACTGGGAAAAGCTGCTCTTTATGACTTACTCAAGGCTAAGTGTCTCAATTATTGAAAAACAGTCCTTGATCTCACTGCAATACACCAAAGTACTAAAGCTCACTTGTTTCAGATTAAAATCCAACTGTGATTTGAGGTTTAAAGTTCAAATAACTTCTGCTTTTTCATTCTTCTGAACACCCTAGTCAGTGATGCTCTCAGTTTTGTTCAGCACTCAGCTTTGCTATGTCTCATTTATATTTCTATCTGTGTTTTATGACCAAAAGCACAAGCCTGGCCAACACAAAGGAAGCCATCACCACTAACAAAAACTGGGTCAGGAATTATTATAGTAAGTAAATACAGTGAAGTTAATGCAAGTAAGACTTGGAGAGAGACTGTTATACTTGAGTACCTTAGTGAGTCCTTCAAGCGGAGACTTTCTCGGAATTTGTTCTGGGATGAACTAGAATAGGTTGTGCTTGGAAACCTCTTGCACCTGAACAACTAATTTCTGTCTTCTGCCATTTTTTCATTTCTAGTGAAAATCCACGTTGTTCTTGAAGCTTTGGCTCTTGGAGTCACATTATGGTCTCCAGTTTTATTACTAAGCAAGAAATGTATGACTCTCAGTTATAAAGATGAGATGATAATGTAGCCAAACACATTAATAAAGCCTCAAAAATATAAATATGAAATAAAAGCAACTTTTTTTGGTGGGTCTTTTTTGGTTTGTTTTGTTGGGTTTTGGTTGTTTGGGTTTTTTCTTATTTTTGGTTGGGTTTTTTTGGTTTGTTTTTTTTGTTTGTTTGTTTTTTACAAACCTAGTTCCACTGGCTTGTGGAGAATTGTCATTAGCTGGGGTGAAATCTAGGTCATGATTTTTGAGTCCTTGGGCTTGGCAGCATGATTTTTGGCCTGTTGCTCAAAATGGATTCTGCCATCTGTACTTTGGGAATCCAGTACTGTTGTCAGAATCACACAGCAACTGCCCAAAGCAAAACAAGGTCAACCCCAAATACTTCAAGATCCTGTAGTCATTATATCCATCTGTCTAGCTATTTATAAACTAGTTAGCTGAGGTACTCCACATATTCTGGAGGCAATAACTTGCCATCCCTGTTTATTTTTGCAGGTGCTGTTGAACCAAGAGTAAACAAAACCCAAAATGGCACAGGCTTGAGATGGTGAGAATTTGTTTGCTGTGCACAGTGAAACAGTAAGTCCTTTTCTCAAAGCCTGAAAAATGACACATGAACTGCAGGGAAGTATTTCTGGATTTGGTTCAATTCATTTTGACACTGAGAAATACTAATTGAGCCTTCAATAGCTTCAACACTGTGGGAGTGGGGTAAGCCAATCCAGGAAAACCATCAGCCATGGGGAAACCAATTTCCTCTCTCAAAGTTATTGTTCCTGTATGTCAGAGACAATCCCAAGAGATTCTACTTGCTGCTGAAACATACCAGAAATCATTTCATTTTCCCAGTACTTCTTTTACTCCTTTTTTTTTTGTCCTTTTTCAATCAGCAGAAGCATGCACAAGAGTTAAGTATCACAGGGGTAGAAAAGAAAGTTTAAGCTTATAAAAGAAATATTGAGAAGAGAGGCAAGGTAGCTAACAAATGCCAAATCTGCTAGTTTCCACTGTCCATGTATATATGTGTGTACACCAGTGTGTACCTTCAAAAACATTATTTACTTGCCTGGTCTCTGCTGATATGAATTAGAGTAGCTCTGCTGAACTCGCTACAATTATGAATTCATGAGAACATGGCTGCTTACAAAACAAAGATTTAGATGATCTTGGAATGTGAAGGTGTGAGATAAATATTCCTAGCCCTCAGCCACAGCACAGTCAGCTTCTGCTGAAGATGTGCCAGAACTAGCCTTATTCTTCAGCAGTGTTTGAGGAACTATCAGGAAACAAGAGAACTGCATTAGAAGCAAGATCCTTCCTATTTCTCATTAGAAAAAACCTCCCCCAGAACAGGGTTATGTACCTGTCTCTGAGAGGATGATTGAAGACCCTTGACAGTCACATGCACTATACACTATGATGGAGTTACACCAGTGAACATGAGGAACAAGCAACAGGCATCTCCTAGATGCACTCCTTTTCCTTTTATATTGAGTAGCTGTTAAAAACAAAACCTCATTATTATCGTATTTGCATAGTTCTTTTACAAATCTAGTCCCTCAGCAGTTTCAAAGACATTGCTTCATCCCCCTCCTATCTCCTGCAAGGATTTTAGTATTATCTGGAAAATCTAAGGCCACCTCACAACAAATATTCTGGTGAAACCAATAGTAACAGAGCAAAAGCTTTCAGATACCCCTTGCATTTCTTGGTTAAGAAGTCAGGATTAAAGATTTACTATGTGTTTCTCCACTTCACTAAAAGTGTATGCTTTAATATTTTAAAACTTCTAAGTTGTGTGCCAACAGCATCACATCTGTCACTGGCAACAGTACCCATTCTACCAAGGGCAGAATTCAGCTATGAGAGAACCTACTGTGGCTCTCGTTGTGCTGTGGCAGACCCACAGTAGGTCATCATTTCTTGCCTACTAGGTATTTTCTGTGAAATTTCAACAGATGAAGCTATTCCTCACTTCTTTACAAAGTTTACTAGTCCTGTCATCACTGTTACCCCAGGATCTCACATTAATTAATTTATCCTCACAGCACTCCTTCGTTAGATGCCAGTTTTTCCAGAGAGCTCAGACTCAGTTTTTTGAGTACTCAACACCTAAATTGGAGCCAGATTTTTCAGAAGAGCTGGGTTCTTGTTTAGGTTCTTAAAGAAGCAGCAAGTTTTCCAGTGTTCCCAAGAACCACTGCAGCAGTGCCTGCTGCTCAGCTTGTGTAAGAAGCTGAGGATCCAGTGTGCTAAACTTCTTTTCTACATGTGACTATTACCTTGTGGTGCCTAAATGGGAGGTGATTTCCTTGTAAAGTCTGGCTGTCAGAGTGGGAGGCTGAGCTCTTTTGTAAATCTGGATTGCTATTGTAAGGTTATCACTGCTTTGCAGAAGACAAACTGACAGACAGAGTGAGATCCTAGTGCAACAGAGCATTTGCAGAACAGGTAAAAACAAAATCAGGATTCAGACTTTCAAGCTATCCATGTCTGTCCATGTTATGTTCTTGCAGATTGGCCTGCAGTATGGTTGGCTTACAATAGCATGTATTCATCTCCACTGAGAGCAGCACAGCAGTGGTGTGTGAGGTGGGCACTGGCTAAAATACAAGCTGAAAAGCATCCTGCATGATGACAGAGCTGCTGTGTGTGACATAGGGAATAAGACAGAAAGAAGCAAATTCCTGGAAAGCTGCAATGTAACACCTCTTCTGCCTTCATCCCACTCAGAACAGCTAAGAAAAACAAAGACTTACTATCTGTACTTGTGTTTCAGGCAAAGGAATCCTAGCAAAAAAAAAGAATCCTTTTGCACTAATTACAACCTTTTTCTGACTGTGGTTTACCATGCACCATTACGTAGATGCATCCCACTGCAACTCCATGAGCCTGTAACGTGCATGCCAGCCACCAAAGACTTGCTCAGGACAGGGCGAGAGTGGAAGAAGCTCAAAGGACCAAGTGAATGGTAGTCTTCACAGCACAAGTATAGTAATGTTGAATGACACAAGGGCAGAAAGCAAGACTGGGCAATAGCCCCAGTCATTCACACTGTTCACTCATCAGGTTGCCCTGGCTTTGTATTGGATCACGCTAGCTAGCTCCCTTTGAAATAAATCTTTTTCAGATGGAGTTAGCCCTGAGCTCTCCGGTACCACTTTGGTACCACTTCAGGGCTAAGAATGGGTCTTCAGGTCTATTTTGTGTAGCAGTACAGCATAGCCACAAAGCCCAAAACAACCAGTCTTGCCAACGGACAAGGTTCATTTCTCTGAGTGTGCATCCATCCCAGCTGGTTGTCTTGCTTCTCTTTCCTGAGTGATCCCATTCAGTGCTCACTTGGTGAGATCTGAACTTACTGTTTCACACAGAGTAGACATGTCTAAGGCTGAAATGTCATGGCAGCCATGCCCAAAGCAATGGTAAAACTCAGTGATTTTGGTGGGGCAGGAGCTGGCTTAAAGGAAAGATGGTACAATCGGACACAGGAGACAAAACTTGTTAAGATATCATAGAATCCTTTCCCTCTTTGAAATCGTAGCCAGATATAATTGTCAAGCATCCTTATTTAAGCTCTGGCAATTGTAAAGCGCTGTATTTTTTGCTTCTAGTAAAGGCAGCTCAATTTATAAGGCACCACAGCAGGATGGCAAGGGTCAAGCTCCCAGTTGTGTTGGTCACTAACAGTGCAGGCAGATGCTCGTGATGGTTGCTCATCATCTATAAAGGCTGTTGAAACACGTTTCAAGTTAGGCCCAGATTCTCAAACCCAAAGTGGCAATCCTTCACAACCTCCCATTGATTCATTGATTCTGCTTCTCTTGGTCAAGTATGCAGTTCTTTATTCATTCCCTCCCTCCATATGATGTCTTAAATTTTATAAATACATCCAATCTGGCTGTGTTAATGTGACAGATGGGAATGCTCTGGCAGCTCCCTTCTGGTGAAACATTTATAAGGTGTTGTATGACTTCAGAAAGCAACATATTAGGAAATGAAGGGAGGGAGTAGAGGGAGAAGCTTTCTTATTTTAATTTCAAGCAGCAGGAGCCTGAGTTGAGTGAGTCATAGCTCTTCAAACATGAATCCCAAAGCAAAGGACAAATTGGAAAGTGGAGAAATATAGATTGGGTAGCTAGAGAAAATGTAATGCTTCTAATCACTGCGGACTTACATGGCAAATAATTTGCAAAATTCCCAGGGAATTGGATATGATGGGAGCCACACACAGGTGGTTTAGCCACAGAGAGGGGTAAATCATTGCCAAACTTAATTAACAGAGCCTAATTCAGCAAGTGACTTAGGACATGCTGAACACTGTGTGAGGAGTTATGCTTACAGGCCCCAGAATGGCCAAGGGACTGCGTCTCATGTTCAAAGTCCTGCAGGGAAGGGAGGGTTTGGAGCCACCATAGGAAAGCTGCTTTCTTCACAGCTAGCTGGGATGTTTACGAAGTTTAGAAAGCTGAAACAGTAATTACCATTGCACTGAATAAGAAGGGTGCGTAGGGAAGATATTTCTGATGTTCCTCACACCCCCTCCTAGTGACATCCCTACCACGAGTACTCCCATAATGTGCAATATAATGGTATCCCAGCAACCACGGTGAACTGAAACCATTTTGTACTTTCTGTATGGAGCGGTACCTGCGCAAAGCTCGGAGCCCTTTACAAAGACAACTATAATTATCCAAAGGGCTAATTTTGTAAATTAGGGAGGCACTGGAATACCAACCAGTATGTTCTTGTCAATCAGAAAGAAGAGATGTGTGTTTTCCCTGAAGTCATTATTTATTTATTTTGGCCCAAAGCAGGTTCCAGTATGCTCTTCTAGATGGCTTCATCACAAAATCAGCCTTGCTTACGTGCATGGCAGAATAGGGTTAAGTTCATAAGGTGTACTATTTCTGTGTTCCATTGCATGATGCTACTTGGAGATCCAGAACTCTCTTAGTTGCTGTGGTCCCACATACCTTTAGTCTAGTTTTTATTTTGCCACTGCCAGATTGCAGTTAGACAGCAGGGTATGCTTTCCTGTTTGCTTAGCTGGAGCCATTGCACTTCAATGTTTACTAGTACTGCTGAGAAAAATTCCAGCAGGGTTGATTTGGGGGTTTTTGGTGTTTAGTGGGTTTTTTCCTCTTTTTCCACTAGCATTTGCTTATTTGTCAAAATTTAAACATTTTGAAGAGATGATTTGCTTATGACAGCTTTCCTTCACAACCCAGGGAGCTTTGGGATCAGTCAGCACAAAGGCTTGGTTTCTTAGGGCTCTTGGCATTGCACTGCCTGTGAGGAAGAGAGCCAAGATGTCTGCTCCAGAGTCCTAGTCCCATGGCTTTTTCTTTTTATAGAGAATTTTAAAATATGTCTCCTGTCAGAATAACACCAAATTTCAAACCATCTAAAGTGTCTGTTAAGCAGAACCACCTTTCAATGCAGAACTGCAATATTTATGCACTTAACACCATTGCCAGAGGCACCAAAGAACAAAGGAGGCCTCTTTGGAGTATTAGCCAACACTTACTTGTATTACAAATGATAATGCAGTGTCTTTCTAGAACATATGTGAAATAGAAGGTCTCCTCTCAATTATTCATTGCCACTCAGATGACAAAGCCTAACTGGAAAGGAATATATCTTGTTAGATCTTGGCTATATCCCAGATGCTTCTCACTGGCTTTTCCAATCCAAATATCCAAATTTTAACGGTCATGGTATTTTTAGGTCTCTCTAGCAGCTTCCATTCCAGAGCTTTGTAGCAGGCCTTGGAGGTAGAGGAAACATTGCAAGCCCTCATTTCTCAAATGAGAAGGCTGAAAGCAGGAGGTTGCCAAAGATCATAGCACAGTTCCAAGGCAATGTGGGGAGATGGCCACCCTCACAGGAGAGAGGAGCCATGTTATTTCTGGCACACTTAGGCACCTCCATTCTGCCAGCCTCCACTCTGGAAGCTAGGATGACTATGGGAGCTCTTCTTTTTCTGTCCAGAAAAGTAAGTCATAGCTACTTCGTACTATGAAAAAGAATCCACACTTTTCCCCTAAGAAGACTATATTTCAGGAGTAAGTGAAATAACTTGCCCTTAGTGGCAAATATGCCAAAAAGGAAACATTTTCCTGGCAAAACACTAACATCCCTAACTGTGCTAACAGCAAGCAAACAGTGTCCTTAATGGAGGGGGAATATTAAAAACCAGTGGCCAATCTGGCTAGTTCAAGCCACAAAAAGTATTTTCTGCATGGTCGGTTGGCCCCTGGGCATGTAAGCAGCACTTACACTAGGAGCCAGCACAGAACCACACTGAGAGCAGAGCTCCACAACCCTATTGTGCTCCAGCTGTGCCCCATAGGGATTTAGCAACTGAATATTCCATTTACCCTGCAGAAAAGGCTATAATGTTTTCCCAGGAGCTTGATATTGCGCAATGGCACTCATCTTGCAGTGTACAGAGAACTTCAGCATCCTAGGCTGTTACCATTTTAGTGTTTAAGGAATCAGTGAAACATCCTGTCTATATATCATCTGTTACCATAGCCTGGACCTCATTTCCAGATAGAAGAACAGCTGTAGTAAAGTAAAAGTTGTAGTAAATACATGGCAGATAGCTGCACGCTACATTAGAATTGCTATGAAAAGCTAATTGACTACATCCATTTCTTCCAAAACCTCCTGCCATCTGCACATCAGGCAATGATCTAATTTTACTGGTGGCCTGGCATAACTACTTTGACTCAAATTAGTAAGGCAGCACCTGCTTATTCAGTGATGGTGAATTTGACTTACAGGCATAAAATTACTTTTGCCTCTCCAGGTCTGTTTTCATTGCAGTTTGTGGACTATGAATAATTAACTACAATCACCTGCAACAGAGGCATCTGCTTTGGCACATGAATTCAGTTTTTGAGCTGCAGCTGGATCCAGCCCTTGAAAATAATTTCAAATTAAGTTCATATCGTCTCCTTTTGGTTCATATTGGGAGTATAAGAAGTGTCAAAGAACTGCATTTACACTTGCCCTTTATGGCAAGACTTTAAGTGCAGTTTTTCACCAGCTCTTCTTGTAATACCAAAATGAATCAATGTGAAAATAGCAAGAGTTGTTAGCCATGTTGCTCTGATAAAATTTAGTTTTGCTATTATTTTCTATTCTTCCTGCAGCTTCAGCTGGATTTCTTTTTAATCAGCTACAGGTGTGGAACTGCTGAAATGGGTTTCACATGTTCAGTGATTTCTATAAATCAAAGCTTCTATACCAGTATCAGTCAATATTTTACATTCTTTCAGATGAAAATTAGCAAGAGAGATTTTAAATTTTCTCAAACAATATATTTTGCTTTGATGTTTCCAGAATTTTCAGTCACATTTACATATATAAGTTAGCTTGGTGGTTCCAGGCCATAGCTCTGCTGAAACAAGCTTTAAAGGATAACAGTGTTTTTTAAACAGGTATACAATAAATAACAGAGAAGCAATGACCTCTTTATATGACATTTATGTAAAAAGCATCTTTAAGTTATTCCAAGTAGCTAAAGATAATGAGTTTCTAAGCTCTTTTCCTAGCTCACTTCTGAATACTAGTAACAGGAATATACTGTGGTACGCTGTGATTTATTCTTAAAGGAATATACACCTGACTGTACAAACTGCTTTGCTAAATATTGTTTATTTCTTCCTCAGTAATAAAGGAATCATGCAAAGCTATGTCAGATGTGTTAATGTTCACAAAATAGCCTCCAATAAAATACAGTAATAAAATACACAGGGAAATGTACCCATGATACACCTAACTGGTATTGTATAATAAGCATATAGCAGGGATAAATGTTGCTCATAAAACGTGTAAATTAACATGACTATACAGATGAAACAAAACTATATTCCCATCTCAAGCCAAACCTATTTCAGGCTCAATAAAACCTGCTTAAACTTTGTTGTGCTTTTTTCCCTCCCTTACGCTCCAGTTTAAGCAGAAGCAAAGCCCACAAATTTCATTAGAAACTGTGTTCTTGCAAGACTTCCAAACTATTTTAGGATGTTCTGAAACCTTTGATAAATACAACTGAAAGAGATTTTTGTGTTCCTTTCTGATGAAGTTATACAAAATAGTCTGAGATACTTTTTTAACAGAAAAATCTCTTACACAAGAGAATAGCTTTATAAGCCAAAAGCACTATATGCCTTTGCCAACCTAGCTTTATAATAAGGTTAGTTAAAAAACAGTTCCCTTTTACTTCTTTAGTTTCGAAGAAACAGTCTCCCTCTGAGGTTTCGAAGCCATCTCCTTCTTTAGCATTTCAAAAGGTGAAGTTTCTTTATATGCAGTGGAGCATTTTAAGGCCTCAGTTCATCACAAACAATGTTGTAATGATATAGCATATCAACATTTTGGAGGCCATTTGTTGACCCTTTGTACAAGGCTGTAAACCCAAACATAAATTTTAATAAAACAAGGCAAAGTAGTGATGGGAAGACTACTTCATCTCCATCTCCACTACTTCTCTTTTTTTTTTTCCATTTCGTTTCTCTCTTCTTTGTCTCATGTCCCACATTATAAGAAATCTCTGCACAGACTCTCTCAAGCAGACCTGTTTTCACGTGTGTTGTGGTATCATCTAACCTATACTCTGTGAGCCAATTAAGTCTGCAAAAATGAAAAAAAAAAATAGGACAGAAGAAACCTGAAACCATGAAGATCTATGAAAAAACAAAGCAGAATACTGCCAAGTTTTCAATATGTAACTTCTTAAAACTGCAGACCACTGGAAATGCTGTGTAATAGGCTGATAGTGCCCACATGCTGAGATAATTTGCAGAGAGTTTCTTCACAGGCAGAAAAGGATTCCTCTTTACTCTGTTGAAGGCCTCTGTTTGATAAACTCTCCCTGATAAGCTCTCCTTCAGCTATTAGCAGCTGAAAGATTGTGGTTTTGTTGGATAACTCATAGGTTACACAAGCCAAAACATCACGTCAGTAGCAAGGCCTGTACCGAATGTAGCAGTAAATCATCAAAATTCAGCTTTTACTCATAGATCATCACTTGTCATTTTAAAATTTGTGTTTAGACAAATCATTCTGCTCATCAAGAGTGAGAAATTAAATCCTAGCTTTAAAACTGTATTTCAGCACCACAGTATCTACTTGGCATGCTGTTGTTTTCAGGATGTAGGAATGTACTCTGGACTTTGGCTGACCACTCAGGTATATTATTCTCAGTAGCTGGAACTGGACAGTCCACTGTTGCACGACAGAACTCTCTCTACTGTTTACTGTCTCTCCCAAATTGTTCCATACTCATTTTTGGTTCTATTTACTTCTTATCTGTTTCAATGGGCTTAGGTTGTGAAGTGTGACATATACTTATAGCATAGCGTCTTCTCTCTGTCACCATCACTCATGCTGAAAGCTCTGCCACTCTATTTGCCCTCTCACTTGTACTAGCTGGCCCCAGAGCAGCTGTTTCTCATCACCTTCTCCACCAGGGATGGTTAGAAGCAGCCTGAGACAAAGCCCTGATTGGAAATGCAGTCTGTGGCTGAAGGGAAATGGGAGCAGGTAATAAAGATCAGCTGATTGCAGCACTGCCTTTAAATTGCAAGGCCTGGACTAATCAGCTTAGTCTGGGCTTGAAGAGTATGGTGTTTGGCAAGGGGAAATTAGCACAGTGCAGGTCTTAGGAAGATGTGAAGTAATTCAATAGCTAAAGTAGGAAGTGTGATGAGAGACCTTAAGAGTCTATTGGTTGCTGAGGAGCTATGGCACCTGTCTAGTACATCTAGTTTTCCTCAGACAGTTAAATAAATCCCACTGCCATTTTGATGCATCAACAAAGGACAAAACTTTTGGCTTGTAAAGACAAGGAATGTAGCATCTGATTGTGTGCCTGAAGTGGAAGAAGCTACCTGTCTGAGGCAGGGTAAGGACTGTAGAGCTTTGTTAAAAAGGTAGCAGACCTGCCTTGTGGCACTTGTTGGGGGCCTGATTTATGACTAAACGGGTGGACTTCTTCTTCGGTTGGAAATGGATGTCAATTACAACTACCACCATGGGGATGTATGGTCATAAAGCTGGGAAGGAGTCATGACACAAAGGTAAGAGACCTGCACAGAAATTAGTAACTGTCTGGGGATGTGGTACTATGAAAAATACCAAATCTAACAGCCTGAATTACTACACTAGAAGGATGTGGCTAGTAACTATAACAATAACAATGTTTTGTGGGAACTCAAATTGCATGTTCTCTGAGTATTCATCTATCATACTGTCAAATACTGTGCTTGCTGGGACCACCTGATTTATTTGTCATTTCCTTTTTAAATGTGTTACTATGGCTTATATATTTATCTGTGTAAATATATAAAAGAACTCTTGTTATGTGTAATCCCTGTTGCTGTAGCAAGAAAAATTGTTTTACAGTGTTGCTCCTGAAGCAAATAATGATTTTGTGCCTGGATATGCAATAGGCATTTTCATGCCTTTCCCTCATTTATATTAATTTCATTAGTGTAATATACATATATATACACACACATACATACAATTATGATAGTATAAAGCAACCAAAGAAGCAGTGAGAACTATTTTCTGTTATATAATCCAGCAGCAGGGAATTCAGGGAAGGCTCTATCTTTTGGCCAGAGTTAAAGAAGCAAAGAAGCCTTTGGGGATTTCAAACTGGACTGGCTAGGGCAATTTTTCAGTTTTGTGTTTCTTATATAAAGAACTGCTTGAAAAATTTCCAGGTTTTGGTTTTTTTTTTTTCCTTCCTGGAAAATGCCAATTCATGGAAATCAACAAGTTTCATGGGAATATGCTGATTTTTTTAAAAAAATATTTTCATTGTACTAAAAAGCAAAAAAGCAAATGGTGATGACAAGGTCAAGGAAGGTTCTGATGTTTCATTTCCAGCTTGTCAGTTTTAACATTTCATCTTGTACAAGATTTCAAACAAAGGCAAAAATGAACCATGATTTATTTAAATAAGAAAATCACTTTATAGTTTCATAATTGTGTGGAGTTGGAAACAGGGTGTGCTGACAATACCAGATCTTTTGTGGAGCTCTGAAGTCTGCTGCTATTAGTTTCTGATAGGGAGTTGTTTCCCAAGTGCAGGAGCTTGAAATACACTTGGGCAGGGCTGTGAATGCCCACTGGTTGCTCACTTGAGGAACCAAGGTACTGCTGTTACTGATAGGTTTAAAAGAGGACTTTGGATCACTTATGTATTTTAAACCTGCAAATATAGTTACTTGCTAATGCTTTTCATAAGCTTGTGGTATATAAGCCTTGAGATAAGATGCTTTATGTATGGAAAAATCTCATCCGAAGCTCCAGTTGTCTCCTGTCCCTTTCAAATATTAACACTGGATTACTTGTGTTTCCTATTTTATAAGTGCGTGACAAATAAATCCTAAACTGTGGCCAGTGAGGCTCCAAGTCCATTTCTGTGAATAGCTGTGTATGCATCTATCCTTCTGATGTGACATGGTGTAAAACTACGTGTCGTTAATTTTGCTTTTAATTAGTGGTGCCTGCTCAAGAACATGGCTAAGCAAGTTCAGGTGCTTTAGCTGCTGTGGTTTTCCTTTTACTACTACAATGTTTTTAGTTTCTTGGAGGAGCTGGGGTTTTTGGTGTGGAGCTGGAGTGGTGGTGTTGCAGGGGTTGAATGTTTGGGGTTTTAAACTCTCAATAAATACTGAAAGATTTGCTTATCCTTGAGATCAAAATATACAGAATAAAGTGCTCTTTGTTAATTTAGACACTCATGATCCTGGTCTAAAAGCATTTCTTTTGGGGTTAGTCTGAGGCAAGAACTAGATTTTGGCCTACGTTTCACCAGGCATCAGACATGCAGTACTAACATACCAAGGCAATGTTTTTCTGTGCCCCACAGTGCAGGAAAGTGCCAAGCAGAGCAATGCTGTCCCAGAAAGTGAGAGGTGAGGTTGTAATGTGATGGGGGTCAGTCTCTTTTCCTGGGTTACCAATGAGAGGACAGGAGGAAATGGCCTCAAATTGCACCAGGGAAGGTTTAGATTGTGTATTAAGAAAACCATATAGATGTGGTACTTGGGGACATGGTTTAGTGAGCATGGTGGTGATAGGTTAGTGGTTGGAATTCATGATCTTTGAGGTTTCTTTCAACCTTAATGTTCTGTGATTCTGTGTGAAGAAGAGGGGTTTCCAACCAGTGCAAAGAAAAGGGAGACCAAAATATGTTAAGTAGAAAGTGAAACACGCAGGAGTGGATAAACGGTTGCATCCTACCTGGTTTTGCATTGCATTTGCCTAGCCTGATGTGACTTTCATTGTGCTGTCAATGGTAACTCTAATAATGAGAGTGCTGGGGAAAGGACTGAAGATAGGAACTGAAGAGGAGGCTGAGAAGAGCAATAATAGAGAAGGAAAGAATGTAAGGGGACTCCCAGGTGAAGAGATGGCAGTCTTTGCTTATTACAGACTGGCCTTCCTTGCTTCTCTGACCCAAGCAACATGCAGATCCTAGGAAAAACTGCTTTTTAAAGGGATGTGACTGTTTTGATGCCATGTAAAAGGTGGTGCTTGGCTGCAATCAATGGAAAGCATTGAGAAACCTTCCTAGGTAAAAAATGTTCTGTACTGAAGGTTTAGTATTTGGGCCTGAACTAGTCAGTGTTTGGTTTTTTTGGTTGTTTTCCTAGACTTTTGGCTTGACTAATTTGTGAGTGGCCCTTTTCCAAGAAAAATGTTATGCTGTTTCTATGGGATACATAACAAATCATTAAGTTTTTTCAGGATCTGATAATCCTACTTCCCTTGTGCATGCCATTGTATCCTACTATGTGATCTAGTAACTATCTGGTAGCTGCTGGTACTCTCTTTTGATCCAGCAGCCAACTACACTGTGGAGAGAATATGGACAACCTTTTGAGTTTAGCAGCACATGAATTCCCTAAAGACACCAAGCCTGTTTCAATAAGACACTTGGTATTCTGTACATAGGTTCAATCAGACATATGCTAGAGAAAGGAAGACCTGAATAGTACAGGATGCAAGCTGGTGTTAGAAGGTCTGAAAGATTAATGTCACTTTGTCTTGCTTCTGATACAGTACTATATCTCACCATGTTCAGCTAAGGAACTGGCTCTTTTACTGAGTTCAGTCTCTAAGCATTTCAGTGCTGATCTTGACAATCTTGGTGACATTACCTGAAGCAATAATGAAGTGTAATCCATGTCCTGAGCTCTAGCTAAAGAGAACTGTCTCATTTTCTTGAACCACCCCTGCAAATCTTGATGCAGAACCTGTAAGAAAAATTGTGTAAGGCATTGAAGCCCCTCCAAACAGGGAATATGATCATGGTGGCTTATAAGCCAGGATGCAGAACTTCACCTTGACAGTTCCACATGTAGGAAAGTCATTTGATACCACACAAGTATTGTAAGTTTTGTTTTATTTCTGGATCCTTGGTGTGGGAAATGGTAGATAAACAGCCCGAGATCTTGGAGCTGTCCTTTGAGCAAGGATAAATACCTGGAAAGGATTTCAATTAAACTATAAAAGACTGGGTTTCAAACTGGGACAGTTGTACAGAGAAGTATTCTAGAATAGTCCTTATGCTCCAAGTTAACACTGTCCCTTCTTACTCCAGAGTGATTTCTTTTTCTTGTGGGAATGCCAGCACAGTTCTTTTCAGGACATGTTCATCTCAGAGCTGCCTGTTGTTGGAATGTGCTGATGATTAATTAGGTTTAATGTCCTTCTCAGGTTGTGCTTGTTCATCTTTGTCCATTATGAGAACAAATTCTGCACATCATCTCTGACATCCCTACAGCTGCAAAGCCACTCTATATGCAGGCAATAGTACTGGGGGAAGGCTCTTTGGCCCACACAGCAGATTTAATTAGCTCACCTTACTTAAGCTGTCCCAACTAAATAATTATGTGGAGGAGAGTGTGTATATATAGTATTCATTACTAGTAAATCTTCACACTTACAGTAAAATCAGGGATGCTTTTTGCCTAACTCCTTGCTTTGTAGTGACTTCTGACTAGATTTCTGTCTATAACCTTGGTTCTTGAAAGGAGGTATTCTTAATTCTCAGAGCACCCTGATACTTAAAGGCATGCTTAATGTTTCAGCTCTGTTGGCTTCCATGGAAAAAGGGCATCAGGTATACCTCTAAGGGCTAGGAAGAACCAGTAGGACATTGCATGAAGACATAATCTCAACCACATCACTCTCTGGAAAAGAAGCTTCTACACAGGAGAGCTATTTCAGATGAGTGCTTCAGTGCCAATGGGAAAAATATAAGGAGAGAGTTTGAAATGGACTGAGAGGAAAAACATTTTCTTTAAACCAACTTGCTGAGCCTCTTACATTCCACTGTGAAACATTTTCTAACCTCTAGTCTTTTTAAAGCAAGCATGTGAGCCTGCCTCTCGCCACACAAACAGCAGAATGTTCTACTTCTGTTAGAAGCACTAGCTGCTGTGTGTATATAGTCTTTCACAAAGAAAGAAGTTCACTTCCCATGAAGGCTACCTTGCATCTTCCACAGGGTGAGAACATGCAACTATATGGCTGTTGCCACACAGCAGCTAATAAGCAATGGTGTGAAATTAATGCCTGCTCCATGACTAGTTATTCGTGCAACCCCCACTGAGCATTGTACTGCACTTGCAAAGTTCCTTGCAGATACAAAGTGGGAGAACCAAACCATTCAGTTGGACTCATATCTAAGCCTTCAGTTGCTCTTGAAGCCAACCAAGATGGCAAACCTGACTCTCAAATCAGCAGTTCATAACATTAATGGAAGCAAAGGGCTTTCTAATGACATATAAAATATAATCTATGGGAGCTTTATTTTATTATAAATATAAACTACAGGAATGGTTTGTAGGAAAGACAATGAAGAAAATTCCTCACAGAAAGTGCCTTCAGGGAAAGCACTTCAATTTTAAGGACAAACATTCCCCTGAGTTGTAACTACATTTAATTTCCATATGTTAGAGAAGGAGGCGGTTGTGGTGTAAATGAAATGGGAGGTTCCTCTAGTAAAAACTTCAGATGAGCAGTTGCTCCTTCAGGCATCTGCTTGTAGGAATATGCCAGACGAAAACTTTACATCCATATGGTGCACTGTAAACAAGGCAGTCATCAGTACACAAACATCAGCTGATTTTTGCACATCTTTTTTGTTTTGCCTTATAGGAAACAGTAGAGAAGTCCTCTAATCTTTGCTAGGGCTTGCTGGTTCTTACCATAATAAAAGAGGAGGCGGGAAATACAAAGGTACTATATTCTTCAGGGGCTGGGAGAAGTTGAGGTAGCAAAGTGACTTGCCAAGACCACACAAGGAGTGAACTATTATCAGTAGCATTCAGGCTGCTATTTCCTAGTCTATAGCTCTCATTGGTAGATGAGACTTCTCACACTAAACCAAGAACTACTTTACATAAAACATGGAAACCTGCATCAAGGCACCTATGTCCAGATAACCTCTCGGCTACCTGTGCTCTTTATGGTACCCAGGGACATAGAATCTATCTCACAGCTCAGCTTCTCAAAACAAGCTACCCTGTCCTTGGGCACAAGGACGATGCACACTTTCTTTAGTGACATAATGTGTAAGCCCTTTTAACTGAGGGTCTTGCAGTATGAAGTGTTCATGTTGGTGGAGCTCTTCTGAAGAACACTCTGCTCCTACAGGGGTTTGGATAGGGATGTTTTAAAGTGCAGTGGTATAGCTAAGGTATTTGTTTACAGTGAGACAGGTCTCACCTTTCCTCTGCTTGGCTGCAGTCAGATTAGGGTTTTTGTGCTTTAGAACTTAATTGTAGGAATCTACAATTTGGTTTAAAAAAAAACAAATACACACATACATGAAAACCAACCCTCAAGCACTTTGACTAGCTCTAGCTTGGAATTTTGCTAGACTTCCAAATAAGCATGTGTGTGTTCATTATCACCTCTCTATAAAGGCTGTCTATACCTGCCTCCAAGGTTGCCAAGTGAAATGCACTATGGATGGCTAACTACCATATGGCCCAGCAAGAAGAGAACTGTGCCTTCCAGCTGAAGTACTCTTGCAAAAAAAAGGAGGCAGGCAGAAGCAGAATAAAACATAGGCCAACAACCTAAGAATCACATTAAACTGAAATGTAACTGGCCAGGTTTTGCTTTGTTTCGCTGACATCAGTTTGTGTGGTCAACCCTTGATGCAGCAGTTTCTAGACACAATTCATCTGTTCAACCTCAAGGAAAAACCACCCCATACTGCTGTGACTGGTGAAAGGCATCCTCTGCCAGGAAAACAGGCTTTCAATGCCATTATTCACTTTGTTGATCCTTGTGCTGGGACTTCAAGTGCCACTTGTAGTGGTTGTTTTTCTTTGATGAGGACCTTTGAAATAGATTAATTCCAGAAGTCTTTTTGATTTGTGGAAGTTGAATGGATATAAAAATGATATGGATGGCTGACTGCCAGTTGCAGTCTTTAGTCACAACAGTATTGCCATCTCTCATGACTTTAATGCATTTTTTTTCACATTTGCTGCTTCTACTGCAGCCCTTGACTGATGGCAGCAGACTCTCTGAGAATCTGTTTTGTTTGAAGGCCCAGGGAGATGTGTGTTCAGCCACGTGGATTGTGCAGAAATGTTTGAAAATGTTAAGAAGGTGTTAAGAAACAAGTTCAAATGTGGATAAATTCCCAGAATTTCAGGGTTTTGTCCAAAAATTATTTGACTTTCAAGATTCTGCAAAACTTGCTTTACTCTCACTGGAACAACAGAAATTCCTCATGGCAATTTCAGACAAGGCAACAAAAAAATACCATTCAAACAGCTTCCTTTAGTATTGCAGCACCAAAGATGAAAGCAGACAGTGTGGGGAAACTGGGGGAATGGGAGAGGCAGCTGCTTTAAAAATAACTTGGGTTAAACTCATTTTCTGAGTGAACATTAAATTGAAGTTACCCTTAAATGAATTTATTTTCCCCACAGCTTGCTTTAGCATCAGATGAAGCCCAGAACACTCATTTCATTCACTTGTTGCATTTGGATGAAAGCACACAGCAGAAGAGCTGATCTATGTAGTTGTGCAGTAAGGCTGATTTGGGCTAGTTAACACTGACTACAAGCTTGTTTCAGTGCACTGCACGCACTTCCTGTTCATCTGTATGTGTCCCCACAGAGTACATCTATTTTTTTAATATAAATTTCCTAGTCAAAACTGATGTAAATGCCAATGCACTAAGTACTCAGCACTTCTCACTTGAGCTAGCCTAAATTGGAATCTCAGGCTAAACAATCTTCCTCACTGCTGTGCAAGTGATAAATCTTGGGGAAGGCATTTGGATTACTGTCATTTTTTTTAGAGTCTTATGGGCATTTAGCTAAGATAAACAGTTAGAAGTAAGATGAACACCTAGAATTAATTTAATGCACTGACAATGGTGTCTGGGCCTGCTGCTGCATGATATGTACTCAAGGTATTAAAACTGCCTCCCAAGCTGCTCACTGACCTCACTCGAACACGGCATTCCAGCCCTCCATGAAAAAACCTCTTCTCCTTCAAAACTAAAAAAAAACCCCACACTCAGAGGCTGCAAGAAACTGATCTCTCAGTTGAAATCGATGAGAAAATAACTGTTCTGAAATGGCTTCTATCTAAGACATTAGACAAAACAAAAATAAATGATACCCTGATGCCCCCTTAGTGGCCTGTGATTGAGACAAGGTCTTATGAAGGCAGGCTTTTCTCTTTCAGCAATGCTTCAGTTTCTTGAAGTCAATATGAAGCTGTATAACTCTTGTGCTGTTTGAAAACTGGAACTTATTTTGCAGGATTGTAGGCTCTGCCCAGGCTGTTGTAAAGATAATGAATGTGGCCACAAATCCCAGCTGACAAAAGCTAGTTGGGGAAATTCATATTTGTGTGTGTGCATGTATATCCATCTTTCTATGTGTTTGTAGTTATTGTATTTAATGTAGATTTTTCTGAACCAGTGAGGTAAGCCTCAGATCTGTGCTCTGGTTTATTTTTTGTGCTGGTGAGAGGCTCTGGCTAGCCTGATGGCCCTTGAAGACAGGAGATCTCTGCTAACCATGATGTAACTACCACACAGGCAGTTGTGGGAGGGAGTGCTTCCTTTGCTGACGTCTTGCAACCCTGCCCAGTAGAAAAGCATCTTTAAGTGGGTGATGCTGATTCATTCTTTATTTCTAATTGTACTTGATGTAAAAAAGATAGAATGTAAAAAGCTCCACTAAAGACCAAGCATGGAAGATGGAAAGGCTCACATTGACACAGAGAAACATGCATACTAGATGAGGCAAAATGATTGAAATTTTACAACTGATCTCTGAGTCTGGGAGCTACATTTTTAGCTTCCAGAATTGCTTCTGAGCCAAGTCTGTTTCAGATAAACTAATAGAAAGGCAATCTTAATCCTAAATTGCTGTTTGCTCTCCATTTCTTGGGACTTTTGCCTCCCATGCATTTCACTACTTCTTCAGAGAGCATCTGTGCCAGTAAAAAGGAAAATGCAATAATGCCAGCATGCTCACTTTTTTCCTTACACGGATCCTTGAAAAGAAAGACAGTCCTATATCCAGAGCTGGAATGTTTTCCATAAGGATAAACTTGTGAGGAAATCTTAACTCCCAGCTCCAACACATGAAACACAACTCGGGACTTTCAGAGGCGTTGGCTCGCTACCAAACATAAGTATACTTTCACAAGCATAGCAAAAGCATACTACTGCTGACATGCTAACCCCCTCTGTCATATTTTGAGTTCCTGCTTTGAGGAGTGATGATATTAGAACCCCTTTGTAAAGTGTCTGCAAGAATATCTTTTTAACACAGACACAACCTATTTTTTTTTTTCCTTAACCTTGTTCTTAGGAATGACCGTATTACTTCTGCAGACATCTTCTAGAAAAAAAGAAAAAGGCACCGCAGAGCAGACTCCCAGCATGGAAACATCAAGCTTGAACAGTTAAATCTAAGCAATGCCCTAAGAAACTTAGAGGGGCCCTGGTACTACCCTACTACTATTTAAGGCTACATTGACTAGTGGTGTTTCCAGCTCCACCTGTCAGACTGAAAACTGAGGCTTAGCCCAACAGATGATGCTCATCCCTGTCAGAGAAGGAAATGCAGAAGCTGCACTGAGTTCATGTACACAGCTCAGCATTTTGAGACAGCACAGCTAAATTGCTCCTCTTATTGAACTATTCCCCTGATGCTTTGTGTACTGATAACTAGTATTGTCTCCTCATTATTTTAGGTGCCAAAGCTCTCAACAATCCATATCTTTTTTTTTTTCCCCTCTAAGCAGTATGAGCCAGGCTCATCTAGAACTATCATATTGCTGTTGAACAGGAAAACACTGCAACTGTGGGTATGTCCTTGCTGTGCTGTGAAAACAAGCACTCTGCTAGGTGCTTGTAGCTGGGAGATGAAGCCAGTAGATTCTGGTCTGTATTTGTGTCTAAGAAGTCTGGGTCTAGATTGAACTGGAGAGGTCTGGGCTGGATTTGGGGCACAGCTACCACTCTTGTATCAATTACTTCATGACTTTGCCCAATGCCTGTCCTCAGTGTGTGAAACATGCTACTGCAAGGCTGTTAGTTCTATGCTATTTGCAGACTATTGCTGCTGCAAGGTAGGGGTGGAAAAGGTGTCTGAACTATAATTTTTTCAGATGAGCTTTTAAAGAATTTGTAGGAAGTCCTCCAAATTGCAAAACAATGCAGCACCTGTGATTGAGAACATAGCATCCCACACTTCTCCTGGGGTCTACATTTTTGCACTTAAAATGCTTGCTTTTAAATAGTATATTGTCTTTCATTATACTACTTTGAGAGAAAGTAATTCTGCTACTACTTCTGCTTTCCACCCTGGGAAGTGCCATGGAGGGACAGTGAGCATGGTCCAGCACATAACTGACTCAGCTCTCCATGGACCTGCTCCAAACTCACAGAAATATACATGTGCTTTTCCACTGATTTCCACAGACTTTGGATTGATCTCCAGATCTGTCAATATTCTGAGCTTCATGTAAATTTACAGAAGAAATTGCATCAGTATTCTATTCCACATGGCCCTGTTCATCTCTACTCTTGTAAATAAGCCACTGCTGCACAAATTGTGCTCTTGATTTTAATGAGTTCAAATGCATAAAATTTGCATGTTCTCATTAACACCCCTGTAGTACAGTCCAAACATTGACTCAGCTAATACGTTCAACTTGGTGCCATAAAGTTATAACTTTCTGTTAAATAATGCAAATATGTATAAATTTGGGGATTTTTTTAAAGACCAGAAACAGATTTCACAGCCACACTATGAAAATCATTTGTCTTATAAAATGGAAGTGGGGCTCCACATAGTTAGACAGCATGTAGGAATAATCAAATATATGGAATGCAAACTCTACTAAGAAAAAAAAGTTCAAGTAGTCCAGAGAAGAGGATCATGACTACAGATTTAGCTCAAGGGAGGCGAAAAGGTGACCAAGCAGTGTGGAAGTTCATATTTTTCAAGTCATGAAGGGTCACCACCTTGCAATGAAGGACATAAAATGCTTGTCACTAGCAAAATTATTTACTGAGGAATAAGATCCTAGGGGGTTCATGAGTTACCGAAAATTGGACAAGTCCTGCACCACTGAAACTACTGCTAGAGAACCCTATCCAGACTCCCTAAGAATACAGATAGACCATACATATCTCTCACATTACTGCTATTCAGTTTCTCAAGGATCACTTAATACCAAAGTATGGTAGCAAGTGCACTACCTGTGTGACAATATTTAGGCAGCAATGTTCTTTCAAACACATGAGCTGGAGGAGTTGATGTGACTTGGCTTCTAGAAGTACAGATGGTATAAGTCCTCCTACAGTAAGGTGGTAAATAATACTTGTTTTACTTCATCTGTGCCCCAGAAATCCCTAGGATAGGGTTTCTGTTGTGGTTTTTTTTGTTGTTGTTGTCGGGTTGTTGGTTGTTGGTTTTTTTTGTCTCAGAATTATTTTTCGTTTTGTTTGGGGTTTTGTTCTTTGGTTGGTTTGGGTTTGGATTATTTTTTTTTTAAACACTGGCTATGACATTGTGCTGAGGTAATAAAACTCCTTGATCGTGTCCCAGTACTTCATGAAAGTCCTTGAATGATTCAAGGAGTTTAGGTGTCTAAACCCATAAGGCTTTTTCAGCCTCTAGCCCTGTGCCTAAGCCTATTTCTTTAGTCACAAAGTCATCAGTATGACACAGTATATGAATATTTGATAATTAAAATACAGTAAACTGTGTCCTGGATAAAGTTGCTTCTTGCTGCCTTCAACCTTTCTGCCTACAGCTCTTCAGAGACAGGTGCTGTTTTTTCAGGCTTGTGCATCTTTGCAGGAAAATTGCTGTGCTCACTGTTCTGTTACTTGATCAGCAAGGTAAACATAAACAAACAGGAATGGCCACACCTGCAGTTGCACTTGCTGGGGTATGAATTACAAGAGCTCTTGATTCTCCTGTTTTAGTGAATTTGTCAGCTGTGGTCAGGTAACAAGGCAAATTTCCGGGTTCCCTCTTGTTGCTAGAGGGAAGGTGATTGTATGGGTGCAGCACAGCAGCAGGAGGTGGGCTCCAGCCTCATAAAGGACATTCCTCTCTGCTCCTTCTAGATAATCTTGTGACTTACTGTGCTCCTTGTAGATAAAGGTCAAGTTTTCTTAACTGGAGATAAATTTCCTGAAACTGCCTGGCAATAGATCTAACAGGCATGCATTTGTGGGACAAACTCACGCTGCAGATTGCTATTAAATTATTTCATGTTGGAATTCAACCTGGAGCTGAATCAGCCCCACTGTACATAACTGCATGCAGCCAGTTGGGTTAAGCAGTAGTGCTTGGCGTCACAGATTCTGCCACTGAGGTTGGGTAACACAAGGTGTTTGTTTTGGCACTCATACTCCCATGTCCTACTCTTTGCAGACTGTGAAGTTTGGGGGGCTCTTTTGTTTGTGTGGTTTTTATGCTCCCTGTGGGTCTAATACTGCATTCTTCTGTAGTGACTCTTCAATATATTTCTATTTATTCTGCAGCACTATTTCAGTGAAGAAATAAATAGCCTACTCTGATTTTTTTTTTTTGGCTTCTACATTCTTTCTTGCACTTTCCTGGTCCAAATGTCAAACTTGAAGTTCTCACTTGTAAAGCTCCTCAAGGGCATAGGTCAATTGCTGGGTAGGTCAGGAAAAGATCACAGTTGACAGCTTGGTGTAACTGATTTCCTATGTTGTGGGGAGTGGGATTTTTATTTCCCATGGCAAACACAGAGATAAGCCACTGACAAAAGCAGCCCTCTAGAGTAGGGTTATGCAAATAGATTATAGGATAGTTCTACTGAGAGCTAGATAGCAAGCATAGCTGCATGAAGGGGAGAAGGTAAAAGACAAGCTCCTTTTATGTTTGTAGAACTGTGGGTCAAAATGAAATTAAGTCTTACAGTGTAAGCAGTGAAAGATAGGACTGCCAAATATGTTTGTAATGAAAAGAAATGTTATTTCAAAGCTTTATTTGCTATCAATTAATGGCAGTGGATGAGCCACAGAGGGGCTCAGATGTTGGGTAACTACTGCCTGCCTGGGAGCCATCTGCAGGCTTGGCAGCACTGGCCTGAGGAGAAATCATGGCAAGAAGCTTTGGTAATGTCTGAGTCATGATTTCCTCCTTGACTTGAAACTATCAGTCACCTCCTTCAGTCACCTCAGTTTTCATATTGGCTACTTGAGGATAGTCATAGTGGCATGCCTTGCAGGAGGGTCACGGTGGTGGACCTTGTTCCCACAGCACTTTGGAAAGCTAGAGTGCTGTTCAAGTGCTAAAGAAATTCCCTCCCTGGAAAGTATATCCTGTTCACTCTCCAGTTGCATCCTTCCAGCTTGAAAACTGTTCAAGCCACTTATCTAAACAGTTCCCACACTGTAATGCATTCCTGTTCCAGGCCTCTACTCTTGCTTGTCTGCAGCTTCCTTTCTGCTGACCCCTGAGCAGCAGCAGCAAAACAACCTGTGAATGTCAGAAGCTTCATGTGCTTTCAAAACCAAGCTTGATGTTTTCAACATATTCTCTCATTTTCCTGTGTGCAGACTACTGTCTAACATTTCTGGAAAGGCAGCTGGAGACTCCAGCCAAGTTCTATGGCATTTTTAAAGCTGCACATATGTTTAATATATCTACTACTTCCTTCCCCAGGGCTTCATGCTTCTCTTGCCATTCATCTTTTCATGCTGTATGCATAGAATATGAGTTATCTTGTAGGGTCACTAACAGAATATATGGAGTTTCCCAACACCTACATGGCAAATCCATTAGAAACTAACAGCTGCAGACTAACTCCAGCATCATAAATGATCTACCTGGTGGGAAACAACCATAAAAATATAGTACTTTTCCCTTCTAGAATCACGAAAAAGTGATAGAAACAGATGCACCTCCCTTCTCAGTTATTTTTATTACTCCAAGAAGAGGTAGAAGTCGAGGAAATTGGGGGAGCCGGTTTAATCTGAAGTGAATGGAAGGAAATACTAGTTCTAACAGCAGACCAGGTTGAGTGCTGGTGAGAGGAGAGTCCCATATCCAGCAGAGCATTGGTGGGGAGCACTCACAGCACTGTTTCACAAACTGTGTGGAAAGGGAAGGAAAGTCAAGGGGTGCCTTCACCTCAAGTTGTAACTCTGCCTCTGCAGCAGTGGGTACAATAAAAGATTTCTAGTAATACCAAGCAAACACAGGCTTGGAATAAATGCAGCAAATGGATGAGGATGCCATAGTTTCCTTGCCCACCGCTATCTTACAGCAGTTCTTCCACTCTATTGCTCACCACAGTGCTGGGAGTGCCTGCAGTAAGAGGGTACAAACACCTTCAGTCAACAGCAGCTAATGACAGCTCTGTAACCACAGCCCAACTGAAGTCTAAACCAATTCATTGACCCTTCTACTTTAAGGTAGCATTAGCTTTTCATACAGTTGCATATTTATTTTTGGATGCTGTAAATGTAAAAGGCATAAGTGTGGCACAAAGATGAATGCAGAAAAAGGAAGTTTGCCTGGGAAATACAGATATAACTTGTTCTTCCTCCTCTGCTACCAAGTAAAATAGGTGAATTTTACCAGTTTTGTGACCACAGATACATATATAAACAAATATACTCTTTCCCTTTTTAACCTATGTGAATCTGGCTTTGAAGAATAACTGAAGCAGTCAAAACTTGGAGCATCCTCAAAGTCCAAGCCGGGAATGGT
Organism: Bucco capensis; assembly: GCA_013396975.1. NCBI lineage: Eukaryota > Metazoa > Chordata > Aves > Piciformes > Bucconidae > Bucco > Bucco capensis. The sequence continues at coordinate 43,799 of VWZO01007857.1, forward strand.
TTTCAGGGCAGTAGGAACCACTTAAGAGTGGTGGTTCTTTGCCACATCACATCACTGCTGCCAGATTAGCCTTTAATGATGCACAGACAGTGTGGGCAAAGAGTAAAAAATGAGCTAGAGCTGTGAAACAGAGATGGAGGAAGCACTAAATAAGGAGGCTGAGAAGGCAAATGTAGACACAAGGTTTTTTATGCAAAGTAACAAAGCAGAAGTGATTCCATCATATGAAAACTTTGGGGGACATCTACTAAACTGGCAAGGGGAAAGGGAAGGGTGATAGCTGAGAAGAAACAAAGCAAAAAAGTATATGCGAGACAAGGGGTAAGCAGGGACTCCAGATACCAGTGAGATAAAGAATAAGTTTGTGGAAGAAAGGACCCATTCGGGTTGGCAGCCTAGGAGATACCAGTGTATTCAGTTATTTGGGGGGGAACAGCAGATTGACTAAAACACTGCAAGGCTTTGCAGTGAGCTATCAAAGGATTCCTGGGACTCTGCCAGGAAGCTTTTGAGTTGTCTTTTGCAATGAGTACAGGAGATAGAAGTGGGCAGGATGGCTATCTTATCACAGCAAGAGCTGCAGGGGGTGGCTGGGCACAAGCTTAGAGAAAAACCTGTGCTGCAGACGTAAATCTTGAATCCTGGCATTCCTTCCCTGGTAATCAAACAGCAGGCTGTATTTAGCCCAACCTAAACAGAAACAAAGAACAGCAGGACTAGTCTTAGCTTCAGCAGCTGCCACCAGCTGCTCAGAGGGAATGCAGGTAGAGCCGATGTCAGATGTAGTTAAATGAGATGGAACAGGGAAGGCAGTTATGCTTGAATGAACAATGCTGGCGTTTGGCTAGAGAAATTCTGCATTTTATTATTTCATGGTTAGCCAGAAGGAAGATTGAATGTCGAGCAGAGCATGAATGCTTTCTACACCAAGGGCAAGACTACAGGGAACCATGGACAGCCTAATAAGCAGAGGAAAGGAAGAAAGTAATAGATACAAGTAGACTATCTTGTCACTCAGAGCTTATGTGTGTCTAGCCCAAGTTCTTGGTGTTCAGTTTTAGCATAACAAGAATCAACAAACACAGTTTTGAGGAAGTCCAAGAAAAACTAGTTGTCATAGTTGCTGATTAAAAGCTTGTATTTGTGTAGTAAGACTAGTGAGGCTTTTCCAAGCAGCATGCTGAGGGTGGTGTGCCCCCCCCCAACAAACAAACCCACCACCTCCTCCAAAGAAACAAACAAACAAAAAAATCCAGTCTCCTTCCACCCACATTTCTAGATTTCAGAAGTACCCTATTACAGTAATCCTCCCTAGACACATCAGTTGGTACAGCACAAACTCTGAAGCTTTTGTGGTAGCTTTCTCTGTCTTCCTAAAAGAGCTGTGAGCCTGATGACTAATCACTCCTTAACTCATGTTTCCTCCCCAAAAGTCCCTGAAATGAAACTAGTGGGAGAAAACATGAGCAGGGATTTGTGAGGTAGAAAATCACTTTGAAATGTGCTTCTTTGCCAGTAACTCATACCCTTTTTTGAAGGGCAGGTGGTGTGGTGTTGAATTCAGTTCTATTCCCCACACGTTCAGACACAGCAATTGGGAAGTGATGCCTGGTAGTGTATTTCAGACATATCCCCAGATAATGAAAACAAAACACATATTTGTTGTAGGCCTCCCTGGCTTGGCTGTTACTTAAATTTGTTCTGTAGGACTCCCAAATCCAAGTATCTTTCTCCCAAGGAAGAATATATTCTGCTATCCTGGGTTAGATGAGGAAAATAGCATAAGCCAACAGATAACGATCTACATCTACTCAGGATTTCCCCAACTGTGACACTAATGTAACTGAAGTTAGTGAGATCTTAATTTCTGAGGTGGGATAGGCTCTATGCAGAATGATATCTACTGATGCTGCTTTATCAATCACCCTCTTGCCCAAAAGCTACTGCTGAATCAAAAGGTGGTAACAGTTCCATGTCTCCTATACCTGATTGCATAAGAAAGCATTTTGCATGGCTGCCTAGCTATATGCTTACAGGGGACGGGAGCCTGTAGGAGCTTTAGGATCTTGGTATCTTTAGTAGAAAACACACACACTTCCATGTCATCAGACTGCAGCTGCATGGCTCATCTAGACAGATAAGAACTGCATATGCCTGTGGCTGGGCACACCATGCTAACACAAACCTGGAGTATTCAGCCTGGCACACGCACAGCAAGAAAGGCAAGTTGGATAGCACATACTGCATCTGGACATTCTCTTATTTTTATTTTTTTTTTTTTTGGCCAAAATATAAAGGCTTCTAAGCAGAGGTACTTTGAGCATTCATAGTCAACTGAATTATGTGTTGGAAAAGCATCAGTCATGCAGTGCTATCCAGTACATGCCCTTCTTTTCTCCTCCAGGATCATATATTTTCATTCTTCTTTAGCTTTCTGAGCACATCATGTACCTTATGATGACATGGAAGAACAAGGTCTTTAAGTCTTTATTAATTCTTACTACTGTATTTTTAAAAGGAGCTATTTAGGAACTTCTGACTTTTGTTACCATAGGAATGAAAGTGTAGGTTTCAGCAGCAGAACAACTTAATCAGCAGTGTTTAAGTAATTCACTTCAACTTTAATTCTCCACTCTCTCCAAGCTCCTCTTGGACATAAAGACAAAGACTTTCAGAAGCTCTCTTTCTCCCTCAGTGCTGCTTGACTTTATCCCCTATTAGGAGGTGCAGCCCTGTTATCTATAGCAGGGCTTAGGAATGTCCCTTCCCACCCACGTAGTGTCTCCTCTTCTTTCTGACTGAAGCAGCAGCAAAGTGCTCCTTGGCTCAGGCAAAGCTCCTCATCTGCTTTATTTTGTTTTCAGCTAGTTTAAAGCAATGTTTATACGACTTTTATACAGTAAGACTGGGTGAATGGAGGAGCATCCAGCCCACTGTACAAGAGCAGGCTGGGATACTTGTACCTGATGAGCTTGCCCAGATGAACTGACCAGTGGTTTACTACTTAATGTAATTCTGAACTAAGTGGCTTACTAGAGCACTTTTAACATGCCTCCTTCTGAGTTGGTTTGCTCCTCCTTTTCTATTTGAAAGGTTTAGGTCTACATTAAGTTAAAACCAAAACAGGACAGGTGAATTGCTTAGCAATTCTGCTGACCTTCTCCAGCAAGGTGGGAGGAGACAAGGCAAGGAAGGAGAACACTAAAAAAACTGACACTCAGCCTTGCTGTTCCCCCATTTGTTTTTTAAACTTTTGAACCATGGAAACTTGATATCCAGCAAGACAGTGGAGAAAAGTTTTATTTTCCCTGAATTTAACTTTTTTTTTTAATGCTATCACTGTTCTCACTTGTGAACAATGTTCTTGTTTCCCATCTCAGGTTTGGGAGAGTCTTGCATTAGTCAGAAGGGACTACTTAGTAGGACAAGGAATCTTGCATGTCATTAAATGATGTCTAGCATTCACAATGGGATTACGGTGTTCCTCACCTCTCAGTAATGGTAAATGCTCTACTGGCTTTCATGATGCATGAGGGACAGCTTTAGTTCTCCACATGTTCTGAAGCACAACACTTCTTCCTTCACAGTTGCTTTGACTTACTAATCCGAAGTCCTGGTCAGGAACTGGAAGAGGAGCCTGTTCAGGACATTACAATATGTGTCTGTAACTTCACAGATTCTCTCAGGTGGTGAAGCCACCTACAGATTAGAACCTAATGACTGGCTCCTCCTCAGCAAATGAAGACGAGCCAGGAAAGCAAGCCAGTGACTGCATTTTGACATGATTTTCCAGCAATTACAGTGGCCTTATTTATCACCCAATGTCTTCTTTTCATTGCATATATCCAGTGTGCTCTAGCATTCTGCCTTGCATTCTTTCTTCTAGAGTCTGGCTTATCTTTCAGCTGTCTATAGCCACGCCTGCTCTAGCAACCTATGGCCACAGGATCCTGTCTCAACAATGTATTACAAACTGGTTACAGGGCTAAAGAATTACAGGGCTACAATGAAATAAGACACTATCACCACTAATCTAGTAGGGTACTTACCTGCCAAATCAGCTATCTGGACACTACTTTGTGTCTACCTCTGCTTTTGGCAAAGGTCTAACAGCACTTTCACAGCTCCCACTCTTGCTACTGTTGGCTGGAGGCAGATAAGTATTTTCAGAGACGCACTCTCCCCACACACACACACTTATTTCTCTGGAGTTGGCTGAGCTGTTGAAACTGGATCCTTTTATGGGAACATACAAGAGGGGTTTTCATAAGCAAGCTGGAAATTCTGGGAGGCACAGTTGCTGCTCTGTCAAGGTATCTGACAGCATTCTGTAGTCTCTCCACCTCCTCAAATTCACCTTGTGCTGCCCACTTGTTTGTGCCTTTATTTCCACACAGATTCAAAGGCATGGTCACAGTCAAAAAGAGGAGACCTTAGTCATATTTAATGTAATATTTCCTTGCATCTCCAAGGGAAAAAAGAAAAGAGCGAGGAGGGTTCTGAAGGACTAGGATGTTTTTATTGACTTTTCATTAAGAATGTACTCCTACCCCATTGCAGGACTACAGAAAAACTTTTTTCCCATAAAATCTCAGTATAGTGAAGACTACAAAAAGGATACAACAGGTAAAAAAACCTTTTGTTGATCTTAACCTCATGAGCATTTAAACTTGAGCGCTTAACTGGTAGTTTTGTATTTTTTACATATACACTCTTAAATGATTAGGAATACCAGAATGAGGGGAGTCTTTTAGTGTTTCAATTTTCCTGCAATAACTTCCACATCCCCTTGCATTATTTTGAATCCAGCCAAAAGACTGGACAACCACAGAATCCATCAAGTGAATGTGAGACAAACCAGAAAGAGAACCACTAAAGTTACTTGCAAAACTTGGACAGGACAGTGACATACAAATACAAAAGACGAGTGGGGTGAGTGCAACAGGGGAGAAGGAGCAGTTTGATCTTATCCCAGTGTATTATCAGCATTCCCTCAGGTAGTTTATTCACAAAGGCAGAATTGAATCTACATTGTCTTTGTATAAGCAGTATAATCTCAAACAATCTCTGCCTCACATACAGTTTTTTTCCTGAGGACTGATAGAGCTACTCACTAATAGTGTTCTGGTAAAATACTTTCTGGGTAAATGTGCTCTTATAAACAACCTGGTCTGAAGTTAATGAAACCATAAGATGGTTATGAGGCAGAACCTTGGCAATTCCAATACAAAAGTTACTTTGGGGAACCAGAGCTGGTTGACAGCAGCTGAAAGTCTAGCCTAATACTCTAGCTCTTTGCTCTTGCCTCCTGGCTTCTCTTGTGCAGATTTCTCCAAAATGAACAGTATCTTACAATTCCCAAGGTGACACAAGAGCATGATTAGACTCAGTCTCCTGATTTCCTCATCCCTGTGTTCTAAGGACATGTTAGAGTGGTCCTGGAGCTGTCAGGTTAATGCAACACCACTGAACTATTTCAAACCATAGTGTTGCACTCCTCGTTTCACCAAAAATAAGGCTATCTGTAGAAATGGATTTTTAACATTTATGCCTCCCCCTTGTGTTTCTTTCATATGAACTCACCAGACTATGTTTATTTCCCAAAAGATCTCTCCAAATGCAAACTTTACACAACCTATTTCCTTGGTTTCCTGGTAAATATGTAAAGAGAGCACTAAGAATAAAAACTTTGACTCGCTGAGTCTAAAATTTCCCACTGAAATCAACTAGAATTACAACTATTACAGAAGTTATCCAGTATTTGACAGAGGACCTGATCTTCATCTAGCGCAGGCTATGAAGAAACATTAAATGCTGCTTATTTTGTTCCATTGGAAAAGAGGTATCTTGCCATTCACTTCATGAGAAGTGGGACCGAGTTGAGGTGGGAAGATTTTGAGAGTGATAGAAGTACTTTTATTCTGGAGAACCTGGAGAAAATGGTATAGAAAGCAAGGAAGAGAGAACTCCTGGCTTGATCCTGACCTCCCTGACAAGAATAAGGTCACAGCTTTTGTACTCTTTAGTACAAAGAGTTTGTCTGCACACAGGGAACAAAAAGTTACTTGATGACAAGCAGAAGAATAAAATCAGACAACAAACATACCTGACTTGCCCACGCCAGCTCGACCAAAGATCGCCAGCTTCACTTCTGCACTCTTAGCCATGCTGGAAGGAGCAGAGAGGCCACAAATTCACTTGATTATCAAAAGTGAAGCAGAAGAACTGTTCCCAGCTCCTGTCTTTGGCTTCACCGTGTCATTCTGACGTCAATGCAGAGCCTAGGGGAAGAACACCACAAGGATGAAGCTGCAAGGAGCCAGGCTCTTCATCAACCCCCCCTCCTTTTTTTCTTTTTTAAATAGTTATAACTGATGCTATGTTCCTGCTTTAAACACTGCAGTAACACCACTGACACATTTGGCACTGTTGGAGCAAAACCTACCTTCAGCTTTCTAGCTCTTGCTGTTCGATTCACACTGGCACTGTAATATTGCAAAGGGAACATAACAGCCCAGAGTAGCTGCTTCACAAGGTTCTTTATTCTTCCTTTCTCTTTCAGCTGCAGTTGCCTAAAACCCTCTAAACACTTGCACCTTGCTCACTCTACTAAACAAGTCCATACCCAGAGGTTCTCTTTTGCTCCTTGTTTAAACTGCCTCAGCTCATTACATAAACATTTGGCAAAGCATGGGGTTAGAAAAAGGATGCAGGAATTTCTGGTAATACATTTTTTAACAGGCCACATGGGAATTATCTATAGTTACAGCTTTGCATGACCTTGAGCAAGTCACCTGACGCTTATCTCCCTGATTTCTCTAATCTGGACAGTAAAAAAAGTGCAACAGTATCTGTCATTGTACAATGCTTTAAAATCTTGAGCCAAAAAAAAAAAAAAATAGCAGCTGTGATGATGACCTTTAGCCCTGACTAAAACATCAAAAATACAGTCTCCCTTTAAAACGGTAGAACTTTACTTGTGAATGAAACCCGTTATGAAGCTTTCCTGTTGTGCCAAAGCGTCCATTTCAGTCCTAAATTCTAATGGTGACAGAGGAAGCTCTATCTGTTAATATTGCTTGCTCTAGAGCAAAAAGCATTTCAAACGTTTTTCTTATAATAAATGCTTGAGGCTTTTGCCTATTAAAACCCAACCAAACAAAACAAAACAAAAAAAACAACCAGAAAACAACACACCATCTAAACTTGTAAAAAGAAGCAGTAAAGGCACCTTACATAGAGAAGAGTCCGGTTCATCTCTGACGTCTTTATGTTCCTGATTCATTTTGCCTACGAGTAAGTATCAGACTACGCTCACTTTGCGTTGTCAGAACCACGAAGCATTTCAGGAGCTGTATCATCCAGCGGGCTGAGCACTGGTATTTCCCTCCCACGAAAGCTCCTAGTCTCCTGCCGGTACCTAACCCAGCAGTCGCTGCCGCCTGCGGCACGACCTGCTGCTCCGCTCCCGCGCCGGCACAGCACCCCCGCCCGCCCCTCCCTCGCCGGCAGGGATATTTGACATGTCTATGCAGATACCGATTCATTACCGCCTGCCCCGTAACTTCGGGTGGGCTTTGCTCCCCGGCCGGGTCACGGCTGGGCGGCTTCCGTGACTGCGGACACCACCGCTCCCCGGTACGCCCGGCCCCGCGCACCGCACCTTTCCCGTTCATGCTCCTCTTGCCCTTCTACACACTCCGCGCACCTCCCTTCTCCCCGTATCCGCGGAGAAGCTCCGCGCCGCCCGGCCGGCGCTCACCTCCTTGCGAGCAGCGCGGAGGGACCGCGCTCGGCGGTGCCCGGGCCGTGCCGCGGAGCTCAGCGAGGGAATGCAGGCACGGCCCGGCTCCGGGCGCGCTCGCACTCCCGCCGGCGGCAGCGGCGCGGCCGCACAATGCGCAGAGGCTGCCCGGCGGCGGCTCCCGCAGAGCCCGCCACCGCCGCGCGGTACTGAGGCGCCCCCCGCGGGACGCCGTGCGCAGCACACTCGGCGGTGCGTCGCGGCGAGGTTAGATGCGGAAGGCGGTGGGGAGAGGCGGAGGGCGAGCGAGGTAGCACCGTCCCCTCTGGGTAGATTCCTGCAAGCGTAGCCCGGTGCCCGGCGTGGTGTCTGAGAGGAGCAAGCGCAGCCCTGTAATTCAGCATGTTGGACGGTAGGTCAGGATTTAATTATGTGGGACAGTAGCTGGTTTTCACGTGCGTAAATTCTGGCTAAGTGCTTGCTTAGCGGCCAGGTTTGCTCCACAGTGTAATTTAACATCTCAAGTACTCCCTTTCCTCCCTCTTATTTGCTTAGTGCTGCTCACCAGCACCACCCAGTATAGAGCCATACAGAGCCATACAGTCTCTCCCTGTCCTGACGGGAAACAGCAAAGCAGCAGTAAGGTGGCTGCCTCATGAGAGCCTTTTCCAGTAGCACCAACTTCTTACAGGGCACTCTTCCTCCTTCCATGGCTTATGGCAAAGGGAAGCATTGGTATTTTCATTTGCAAATGGGGAAAACGAACCATGTAATTACATCAGTCCCTCCAAGCGACTAGTGTCAGAGCCAAGGATCAGGTTCTGAAGTGGTAGGACAAAATTCACCAGATAACTTCCTTGTTTATTAAACTATCTGGTAATGTGAAGTTACATTAGTAGCAGATGTGAACCAGAGCTAGAAAGCACTTAAGAGTTAGCTAATGTTCCTCCTCTGTTTCAGTTACAGCCCAGATCTGAATGAGATACGAGATGAGTAAAAGAAAAAGCTCTCCTCTCAATTTTTCTTGATACTAAATTAAATAAAAGTTGAATTGGAAAAGATCTTCCATGATCCAAGTCACTCTGCAAGAGAACAATAACCATTTAGGGGGCAGGGTGTTAGTCCTGTGGAGAAATGAGCACCTACTATTCCCTCCAAGCTGTGCCAGCTGCAGGCACTCAAAAGTAGATCTTAAAATAGTTGCACTGCATATCATTCAAAGGCAAAAAAAAATTAGAAGGCAGATGTGAAAGCAGTAGTGTGGTTTATGCTTTACTTGTTAAAAATAAATGCTGAGGCTTTAAGCCTTCACCCTGTTTGGTTTACATAATTTAGAGGGATTAGCTTTTTCCATCCTTCTAAGAGAGTGTCTATTTTGCATCTGGAGAAATGTGTGTTAGTCTCAAGGCCTGACATTTGTTTTGTGTCTATGGAATTCACCCTGCATGGGGCTGTCAAATTAAATACGATAACTGGCTTTTCCAAAGCAGCAGATAATTTATTGGTCATTAAAAATCCTCATGGCTCTGCAGTCTGCTTGCACTGAAGTCTTCTACTGGTGCCAGAGCATAGGAATTTTGTAAACACTAATCATGGACACAGGCAAAGGTTTCAGATTGTGGAGACCCACAGGCCTGGTCCAGAACCATTTCAGTTGTTCTGTGTTTTTTCTGTACTCTCTGTGTTTCTCATACTTGATGTTGATGGGTTGGACTTTTTTTCTGCATAAAATGGGTTTGGAAAGCCTTAGGTTTTAGTCCTGTAGACCAAAAACCACCTTGCTTTGTCATAAGCAGTGATTTGTTGACAGCTGTGGCTGATGTTGTATTTTCTTAATAGCTTTGCCACTTGTGCTGGTCCTAAAATATGTTCTTTTATCCTGGCATGGGTAATGAGATCAAACTTTTCCCCTGTGATGACTATCATGTGATTGACCTCCTGAACAATGAAGCAGATTCCTTTTTGGGGCTTCTGTCTTGTGAAAATTTGGGAGAAGAGGAGCAAAGCTGAAGGTACTTAGTGTCTGATCCTTAGGGAGTTTGGGGGGGGGGGGTGGTTTGGTGGTTTTTTTTTGCTTTCCAAAGCTGTAAATCCTGATATAGATGATAATTTTGCAGTTTTCAACAACTTCCAAAACAAGAGTTGAGCATGGGATTTGATAAGACTCATGAGAGAGGAAAATCTGACAAAGAACTGATTTCAGAAGGGCATTTATGAGTCTTTAAATCCTATGGAAATTAGTGGTGTTTCATCTTCTGAGCATCTTTGTGAAACTGAGTCCAAGTGCCTATGAACTGTAGAGCAGATCATGCCCTTGGTGTCAGGGACAAGGAAACAGATTCCTCTGGTATGATTCCTGCATTAAGGAAAAGGTTATTGAGCTCATGACTTCTCTCTTTGCTGTAGAAAAGCAATCCAGACCTGAAGTGAGGATTGCTCTAGTGCAGAGCACATCTGGTTTGAGATGGATCCTTGTCTCAAACAGCAACCCATCAGTGACTTGGTTTACTTTTTTGCCCTTTCAGCACTCTCCTGAGAGCTGAGTAGATTCTTGATAACTAGTAGAAAAACTACCAAATAAATAGTATGTTAACACAAATATTTGTAGCTATTAATTCAGATTGTTTTCTTCATTTTCACAGAATAGCTTCCAAATGTTTTTGTGTTGGCTCTTGGCAACGTACATAGATCTGTTCAGTTATGCTAATCTAGCACTGTGAAAAAAATTGCAATTTTCTCATTAAATTATGGATGAACTTTGCTGTTAGCTTGGTTTGTAGTCAATATGAAGTATTGCTGGTTTAAATTAATATTTCATTTTCTCATATTTTCCCTCATGGCTTATGAAACACTGAGTTTATAATGATGAGATTTCTTGAGTGTACACTAAGGATTTAAAACTTCTCTTTCAACTTTTTTCTCACTATATAGAAGAATCAAATACATACTTTCTGATGCAGGCTTTATTATTTAAGACATTTTGTCTAGTGTAGTAAGACCACAACCCTGTGAACATATGTTTGTGTTTAACCTTACATGGAGTGGCTAAGGAAGCTGCAGCTTCCTTCCACTATGGTGGGCTGCAGAGCTGCCTGCAGAATCCAGGCTTCAACATTTTGTTCCATTTAGTGTCAAAACATGGCACTAAAGATGGACACAAGATGCTTTTTACAACATCTTGTGAATCTCACACATGCAAATGCCTCTATGCTATGTCCTAGGGCAGGGCTGTCTCAGTAGGCTTTAGGCACATTTGCACAGAGATAGGTAAATACACAGCTTGGGTTTCTTACAGTAGCAAGATTTTTATCAGTTATATTTAATAGTGATACACGGGCAAAGCTGAGAGATGAAGTTCAGTAGGAACTATTGCTAAGTAGATTAGAGAATAACACATAGCTAATGGCTACTCTTCATATAGCCCAAGTTAAAATGCATAAATTCTGCTAATCTCTGTTTCTTCTTACCTGTGCCATTGACTAAACTGTATCCTGACAGCCTGCCCTTAAAAATGAGCATGCTCTGACTCCACACTCACAGGAACACAGCAGTGGCACCACTGACACCATCACAGTTTGGTGATGTATGCATTACTGGCTTTGCACTTTTTTTAGGGTTTGCTTTTCTGGTATTGATGTTTCTCCCTCCAGACTTACTCAGATCGCAGAGAAATCCTTTAACAGGTTTTTGTTAAAAGTAGTAGTTGTATAGCTCTAAAGACAACAGACTGATTGTAACTCTCTTGTACATATCTACAATCATTAAGTACCTACTTGCTTTAAAACTGAAGAAGTTAATTTTCTACACTGAAGTGAGTTTGCACTAATAATTAAATCAGCCTCATAATAGTCTACAAACTAGCTAGTTCTCTTCTACTAGAGAGATTTGTGTTATGGTTTTAATAAAGTACAGTTATAGAATTAAAAACCACTGGTAACAGTTGTGACAAATTTTGCAACAAATGTGCAATAGCAGACTTTATTAATGAATGAGTTACACTGATATGTCGTCTTAATTTCTTACAGATGTAGTCACATTCTTTGAAAGGACCAGTGGAAAATGTCATAAATACATTTGTTATTTGTGCTAATGAATGCTAGCCCTTATTCTTCCTCAGTGGTACTGTGATTGCAATCTGGATTGCCATAGGATCCCCACAGTAATTCATCATTGTTTCAGTGTTCAAATTCTCTGGTGGAACCAGATATTGGTGCCGACAACATCTGGAGTTTTATGTCTCTCATCTTTTTTCTTCTTTCTTCCATCTGTTTAATCAAGAGAATGGGAAGTGGAAATTGCTGCAATTGTTAATATCTTCAAGAAACTGAATGACTGCTAGGACTACAGGGGATATTTAGACCTAGGATCTAGGAGATACAGGCCTGTTCACAGAGGTGAGACTGAGAAACATCTGCTTTCATCACACTGTAATACCAGTCACCATGGCATGCCCAGAGAGGTGGCTGTGCTTCTGTCTTCCATCCTCAAGCCAAGCAGTGAATTTGCCAGGAGATGCACTTTCCCAGGAGAGTGTCTTGGCTGCCATAGTACATATATATGTGTGAAGTCTGTATATATATCCCACTTCTTTCACTGGGGCTGTTTCATGTTGAATAAGACAGTTCTGTATGTGGACTTTAAGCAGGAATCTTGATCCATGCCTGGTTAAATCCGGACTTACTTCCTACCCAAACCCTCCAGGTGCTAGCCCATTCCCAAAGACAAAGTTTAAATGAGCTCAGGGATACACTGCAAGGGAAATCATGAGTGTGGGCTATTCCTTAGCATAGACTATGTCTGTCTGTCCTTGCAGAGTGTAACAATACACTGCTTTATGGCAGTGTGACCATATTCAACATCAAATATTCATTTGCTGTCAGCCTGCGTTCTTCCTAAAGGGGCTTGAAAACATGTACAGCAAGGCACTGTGTGAATACTGGTCACAGCCAAGGTGCAGGATGGGGATACACAATGCTGTAATTTTTCCTTGAAGTGCACCTTCTCTTTGATGCTGTTTTGGAGACTGATACTCTGGGATTTATATTGTCACTTTTCTTCACAATATCTGGGCACAAGATCTGAGGAAAAAACCCACTAAGTATTTAGATATTTGACTTCTACTGAAGTGTTGGTGACATCAAAATACTTCTTTGGAACTGTCCTGGAATTCTTTATGTATTAGGCAATGAAGGAATTCAAGCGTCCTTGGACTCTTCCGTGTTCAGGGCACAGCTAGTGAAGGAAATGAGCTCTTTCAGCATTATAGGAGCTAGTTAGAGCTGGTAATGGTTGCTGAACATCTTTGTGTTGCTCTGTGACTGTAGGACATGAGGTGATTGTGCTGGTGGATAATCTGTCCTCATCTGGAAATTATTATTGCTAATCAGTCTAGCCTTTGTGCGCTAGTTACTGTTATCATATTACTTATCAAAGTTTCTGTGAACTAGTTTCTGAGACTGTGAGTATGCACTAAGTCAGAAACAAAGACCTTTAGATGCTATTTGCAAATGAGAGAGTAATAAACTAACATAAAAAGTTTGTTAGAATAGGATGAGAAAAACAGTCAGAGACACCCTCCAATGAAACAGAGAGAAGTGTTAACAGACAGGCGTTACAACCCCAAATTTATTTGTGAGGTGGAGAAACTCTAAAAAGAGTTATTTTAAAAAGCAACTAGTAATGCCATCATTTCAGAAATCTTTTAAGCACATGTTAAGTTCCCGTGGACTCCCTGCTCAACTGAAAGCAAAGCTTGAAGGATTCAGTAAGACATTAGCAATTAAAACAGCAGAAAGAAACACCTAAGATTAAGTCTCTGGTCTTTACCTAGGCTTCCTATCTTTGTATAAACAAAAATTCCATGGAAAACAGTGTAACATTATAATGGAGATTAACTAACCAAGCAGTAGCTAGTTTATTTAAGCTGTTCATTATTTCAGTATCCGCTGATAGTGGGATAGAAGGAAAACAAGAGTTTTCCTTAAGGAATGCTATCCACTAATGGCTGTACTATACTCTTTGTTAGTATAATATCATCCACAATTATAGTGTCTTTTATAAATCCATTAAATGCTTTGGGCTCCAGTCAGACAAAAAAATAAAGAAATGTTTCATTTTGAAACAGTTACAGCTAATACTTAAAATTAGTTTCATTTCTTTTTTGTTTTGGCATTATCCAGAAAAAAACCCACAGGAAACTCATAATTTAGAGCAAGGAACATAGCTGCAGTATCCTTACATGATTAAAGAACATCCTGTACAATGGTACATTTTTTTTCATTTGTTACTTGAGTTTTCTGCCTTAGGAATAAACCAGCACATTTTATTTAACACACACAAGATTGTATTTCAGCCATTTCATACATAAAAGTGCACAGCAAATGAGCACTGAGAAAAAATACATCAAGTCAAATAGCTTATTTGTAGGAATTTTACAATATTCTGGGTGATGTTTGTTAAATTTATTCTAAACTGTAGATTCTTAAATGCAAAGACCAGTACTTTTTATGCCGTAAAGATGATTCTGTTTAAGAACAAAGGTAATCTGAAGTCCTTGTAGCAAGAGAGACTCTTTTCTGTCATCTTCTATATCCAGACTGAAACAACAAAACAACAGCTCACTGTTGTCCTTGCAACAAATCAGGGAGGTGTCAATATATTTGAAAGTATCATGTACAAAGCAGAGAATGACAGTGTTATCAGTAAAGTTCCTTTACTTTTCAGTAAACTCTGATCAAATTACCATAAATGATTGTAAATAATAGTATTAACATAAAATTTCATCATTTGCTTACCTAAAAATTCTGGTAAAAAAAATTAGAAGGTAGTTGTGTTTCAAATTTTTCAATGATGAATTGGGAAATCTTTCCGAGGTTATGACATCATGAAGAATTCATAAGCACATATTCTGAAAATCAAGCACCCAGGGTTATCTGTTGCTTTTGAAAACACCAACTCTTGTCTAAAATTGCTGTTAATTGACACAGTGGATGTTTAATCTGACATACCTCATACCAATTTGATGTTTGGAGATCTGTGATCCAGTATTTTGTAAAAACTAATTCCTTATGACATGTTTCCAAGTAAGCAGCCAAACTGAAGTTGCCCATTCAGTCCATCCTGCATATTATATGGATGTGTGGCTGTGATGCTTTGTACTTCCTGTTAGTCATATAAGTATATTGGAAGAAGTTTTCCACTGTATTTAAAATTCCAGGTTACTTTATATTGTTCCCTCTCATGATTCAGTCTGACAACAGGCTGAGTCCAGCCTGACTACAATGTGATCATAGGCAGCAAATCAGTTACTGGAATATGGGAAAAGGTATCCCTAGCCATGGACAATGTCTGTAGCTAGTATCTCAATTCTCAGCATTACTACTAATGGTATCTTCTTAAAATAGCTGGGAGTGGGCAGGTTATTCCATCTTCCATCTGTATTTGTGAACTATGATCTGCCTGTCTTTTATTATAAGATGAGAGGTAGTTACTGTCATCACCTGCAGCTACATAAATGGCTTGATTGCTCCTTCTCTTCAGCCTGAGTGGGGGAGATAGCTTGGTTTTAAGGAGGTCCACTATTGCCCTTAGTGCTAAACCCCACTGTTACTGCTCTGACAACCACAAGCCTTTCAGTAAAACAACCATCTGCAGAGGTACACAGTTATTTAACGTGGTTTTCAGGGCAGTACCTCTTAAAAGGCACAAACTAGCAGTCTATGTTTAGAAATCTGATTTCATGGGCTGAATTTCAAATGAAACAAAGATACTTCCCTTTTAGGATTTCTGGGGGATACCATGGTGAGAGGAATGCATTTTTATGCCTTTTTTAAGTCAGGCAGTGTGTGCATTCCATGGCCCTGTGCCATCAGCATCATTAAGCCACCTTCTTCCCTTATTTACATTACTCTCATAAACAGTAAATCTCTGCTAACTATCCAGCCAAACTAAAAAAAAAGCTCTGAAAGTAAAACATTTTTGCCTTCCAAGAGAGAAAGCAATCTATTCTTTACAGCCCTTCTACTGTGTTAAGGCACTAAGTTACTGGTACTGATGGTACCAAGAAATTTAAAGAAACTGATTGCTTACAAGCTGCTTCTGAATGATAGTTAGAGAAACTTGGTGTAGGTGTAGCTTTGAACTATCAAAATGCTGTTAGACTAACACTGTGGAGGAAATATACTGAACTCTAATGAGAAGTGTTAATGCATGGAATTTTCCCTAATAGGGTATAAATTTATCGCTCTTTTCTTTGATTTGTGCCAAGTGTTGAATACTTACCCTATATTTCTAAGAGTGTTCCTGATTTTGTTAGTTTTTCACATGACTAATTGGAAGGTTGTATTTATTAAGTGGTCAAAAATCTGCAGAGCTAACACTAGCAGTGTGGCTGTTCATTAAGTCTTGCTTTCCATGTATAATTCAGTTTGAAAAAACCTTAATGTTATAACAAAATACATTACTCAAAATAAAAAGAAGAAGGAAGCATTGCAATAGTTCTACTCCATAAACCTAATCTGAATTTGGGCATGTGATTTCATTCTTTTGGAGGGGTTTTATTTTAGGAAGGGTGACTCATCTTTTTGAGTGGCACTCTGTTGTCAGTGGAGAAAATGAAGGAGTCCTTCAGGTATGTCAGGATACCTGCAGAGCTTGACTTCTGGTTCATGTAACTCTTAGCAGCAGCATCTGCTGACCACTGTTTACAACGGGAGGAAAGATATTTAGTCTCCCTGGGGAAAATTAATTTCTTGTTGGAATTAACCCTTTTGCCTAACTTACAACTCTCACAGGTATCTTTCCACTTGTGTACCAGGTGAGGATATGACATATAGGGATGCAGACTTCTAGGAATATTTATTAATGGTTACCTTAACCACTATATGTGAGAAATGTGCTGAAAACTGATTCTCTGATGGCAAGTGTGAAAAGATTGTAGTGCTTTTAGTTCTATGGCTTCATAGCTCATTATATTTCTTCATATTGTTGGGTGCAAACAGGATTACATAGTGTTTTTCTCACTATGGGATTCATGGGAATTCTTGGTGCATGGAGATTTTTCCCTGGACAAGCTACAAGTCCTGTATAAACAAATGTGCTGGGGGAAGTGGCTGTCCCCAGCCCCCACTATCTTTTGTGCAGCTGATAAAAGAAGGGGAATTAAGGGGGAGGGTGCCACTGTACCAACCTCAGCCCACCTGGGGAAAGGAAGGTGTATGAGCATGCAGGCAGGCTGGCTTGGAAGACAGAGGGGCTGAATTTTGACCTTGATGTAGGTATTTTGCAGCTGCACTGCTTCTTTGTGGTGCCTGTTGGTTAGAGCTCACTTTTGCAGAGACTACAAAATCTAGTCCTGAAGCAAGTATCTTTGCCAGCAGGCATGTTTTGATGGTTGCTTACAGCATTAGTTAGTCTTAATGGCTCTAGGAACATGTTGTTGGGAGAAATGTGTTGGTTAGATGGATTATCTGCAACAATGGCTAAGTCCTCCAGGGAGAGGCTTGGTGGAAAAGGCTGTGTTCCAAGGGGAAAATTATGGTTTGCATCGTATAATTAAGAAATATGTCACTGGGTATGCACCTAGTGAGGGTGAGTTAGGTTACAGAACACAAAATATATATTTGATCTGAATCTGTACAGAAAAGACTGTAATAATACAATACCTTCTAAACAGAGAGACAATTGAAATCAGTTTGGGAGCTGCAGCTGCTATGAAAGGGCAGCAGCTTGCTGCATAGGAGTTGCACCTAGTAAAAGTGCCGCAGCAATGTAACAGTCATGTAATAGTGTTACATTAACCTGTAGGAAGGGGCATGAAGACAATTAGATATTTAATTAAAGTTCTTAAAAGAACATGAATAGAAATTCAGGTTTCTAAATACTTTGGGGATCAATTCTTTACTTTCTGCTTAAATTTGGTTACAATCAGACTCCAGAACCCGTGAATAGTTTTTAGGCTTCCAGTCTGAGTGCATGTCCAGATGTATTTTGACACAAGTCAAGGCGAGACTCCAGCATGCACCAGCAGTCACAGTCTGCCTTACTTCCACCAAAAGCCAGCTGGGAGCCATCTGGCAGCAACACGAAGTGTATCTTCTAATATCTCAGCAAATGAGTATAAATGTAGCTAATAGGCAGCTGATCTGCATTCAAGCTGTAGTCTTCTTGTTCTAAAAGTCAGAGACTTGTGCTGACAGTGGAACCAATCCAATTATTCAGGATACCACTTATCTGCAATGAGATGCTCTCAACATATTTCAGTGACTCTTAAGATACACCTATTCTGTGGACAGCTCAGCTTGCTTTTCTTGATGAAGATTGTTTTTGTTAAAAGACACCCTGAAGGAACAATATGCACAAGATTATATTAATATTGACAATGAAGAATTAACATGCATCCTATCATTAGGTTTCACCAAAGCAGATTTTGTTTGAGGGATCCTGTGCAAAAGTCCTTAATTATATTGACTTTAGCCAGAAGCATTCTTCCCTCCCAGAAATATGTGCCTAGATACAGTTGCACAATTACCACCTGTTTTTTTGTAGGATAGTGGTGTAATAATCCTTTGAAAAAGAACAACTAAGGGTCTAACATATTAAAGCAAAGCAGGATTAATGAATTATTTACTACATTAGAAGCAATTTATATTTATAGTAAAAATACCAAATATTTAAAATTCTAGCACTGCTATTGAGATGAAAGTGGGAAAAATCTGCTTAGGATCATTTGTCTTAAAGTTAACTTGAGCTGGTTTCATTGTTTACTAGATTAGGCAAGATGTATTTCAGCTGATAAGTAAAGAATGGAGATTTTGACAGATGATTGACTCTCCCTAAATCATGATTGACTCTGAAAGGATTTGCTTAGCGTCTTATGTAGTTTTTCTGTTACACAGCGTGTCTGAGACGAGCCTTGACCAGCTTTGCAGAGATGTGATTACTTTCTACTGCTCTATTTAACTGCAAAAATTGCTGTGAGTTGCAAATCTGTCCACACGACGAAGTTCAAACTGAGCTATTGCTGCAGCTGTGGAGAGAAACTCCCTGGAAGTCAAGAGACTGCTTCTCTTGTCCTGCATGCACTTGAGAAGGCAGGAAAAGAGCAAATTTTGCCCACCAATGTGAAATAAAATGGTGTTAAGCATAGTAGCCTATAGTACAAAATTGAGTGCAAGTTGAAGTTTAGAGCAATGTGAAGGACTAACTTTTGTATGGTTTGAATTCAGCTAGAGTAAAGGAAAGCAGAGTTTTCAACACCTCACACTTGAATGAAAATTTATTCCCTAGCATACTACAGATTTCTACCCCACTGATTTTTTGCCAGAAACATTGTGAATTTATGTTTTTGGAAGATTTTTTACATATAGAAGTTTATCATCTCCCATAATCCTGCAGGCCTTTAAACTCATTGGAATATATGAATAGATATGAATTCCTTTGCCTTCTTTTGTGTTCAAGCCCTCTTGGTTTATGGTTGTTGGCGGGAGGAGCCTCTTGACTTACATTGTTGCAAAAGAACTTGTGGGGTTTTTTCTCCCTCATCACAAAATAGAGAAAAAATATAATTTGGTATAGTCTTATGCAACTGTTCACCAGGATCTGCAACAGGGAAGACTTTTTTTTTCCTAGTGACCAGCTGTCTGAAACCAGCAGTGCATGAACACATCCATTCACCCAGAAAATCATTTCCCCAGATTTGATTTAAGACACTTCATTGAAGTTGTTATGCTCCTGGAAGAGAGCAACAATATATGAGTGAATTAGGCCTTAGGCCTTGATTTTCATCCAAAAGATAAAAGCAAATGAAGAAATTCAGAGAATGAAACAATGGGTAAAGAACTGGAACTGAATCACTTCTAGAGGGAGATTTAGGATTTAATCCTGCAAGAAAAACCTGTTCTGGCCTTGATCCAAACCTGTACTCAAGTCTTAACTCCATCAGCAGTTTCACTAAAGACATGGTAGTTTCACTAAAGCCAAATGTCTGCCCAAGTGCTTTGTAGATTGGGGCCAGAATAGCAGTGATTTGCAAAACTAAACCCTCAGAGAAATGATCTTGATCAAGTGATAAGGGCTGATAAGCTGAACTTGCAAGAGAGAGAGAAGGTGCTGGCTGTTGGCATATCAGTCCGCCGCTGATGTTGGACAAAAATTAATAGGGAAGTTGTAGCCTACAGAAAGAAAACAGCTTTACTATTGTTTAAATATTCTCAACAGTTTTTTCCCATTCAAATAATTTCTAAATAAGTTTTGAAACAGCACAATGTTTTTGAGAACTGAAATTTTTTGTTGTGGCAAAATTCCTTTTTTGTCCTCAAGCTTTCCACCCAAATTTGTCAAGTCAGAAGTTAGAACCAGAATTGAAGGATATGAGAATGCCTCTACATTTGCTCTCTGGGTATAGAGGTTATTGCTTGTTTTTTTCTCAAATGAATACCTCTGCTGTTACATCCAGTTATTTCAGTGGTATATACCACTGGTTTGCACAGTTTTGAAGGTGCACAGTCATGTTTAATGGTACAGGTATATAAATGGTATATGTAATATATTCTTATTTTCCATCAGCATACTGATGCACACTGTATCATACCTGATTCCTTGCAGATTGCAGTTCTTTGAGCTGAACTCTTTATTGAACCATTTAAAATGATGATTGTTGCATGGTTAGTTACCTTTTCAGGTAGACAAGAGAGAGATATTTTGGCTGTAGGGGAAAACAGCAGTGTCTGAATGGTGAGATTCTTTTTATAGGGCAAGTATGCCTGTGGTAATGCCAGTGGAGATGGAAATAGATTGTAGATAATTGCTTGGCCTCTGAATGTATTTTAGGTAAGACAATTCAATGTCAGGTGAGGTGGGAGAGCAGTCCAGAGCACTCAGAGCCAGGCTGAAGCTGGGCAGCTTGCCCCAGGGGGTGACACCAGCGACACTGATTTGGGGGAGCCTGAATTTTCAGGTTGGTGGGTGGCTGGATCTGCCTGCTGTGTGCCCCCTTTAAGGCCATGCTGTGTTTCAGCAAAGGGACCAGAACAGCTGGCCCTGCCTCCTTTAAGACTATGCTGTGTTTCAGCAAAGGGACCAGAACAGCTGGCCCTCCTAGTCCTGGAGCAAGCAGGCTGGCAGGGGCTGGCTCCTGATGTGGGAGACTGATCACGGTGCCCCCTCCCATAGCTGGGCTTTGAGTGATTGCATGTCCTGAAGGGCCAGTTATGTCTGGTCCTTGCTTTGGGACTGCTACATTTGGGGTTCTGCATGCTCCTGTCCAAACTAAATGTGATCAAAATTTCTTTATAAGGAGTGATTTGTGCAAATAACCCAGGAATCCAGAGCTCATATGTAGGTCAGAGTTCAGCTTCAAGTGTGAGCTCACACTGGCTGGCTCACAATGAGCTGATTTGGACCTCCTCAAGATTCTCAGGACTAGCATCAGGATCCAATATTTTTTTTTTATTGGATGTTTGGGTCTAGGACTGTGGTTTGTACCATTTGAGACAGAAATTCAGATCCAGACATAGACTTTAAATCTTGATTTAATCTGAGCTGTCTCTAGTTATGAGCATATCTAGTGGAAGATAAACAGGACATAAAGGAGGTGACTAAATTCCTCAGTGCTCCAAAACTGTTCATTTATAGTTTCATTTGTATTTGGGCAGAGATTTGAAATGATTTTCAAATTATTTAAACAGACTGTCTCATTATGTCTTAATCTAAACTGGGCATCTTTCTAAGAAGATGTTTGTAAAAGCACTTCTATAAACTTAATACAAGTTACTGATGTGATGCAGGAATTGCTAATTCAGAATCTATGGTTTATGGTGCTTTAACATTTCCACTGAATGATATACTGGTTAATCATTAAGATGATTAAGAGGGAAACACGAATGAAAGTAACTGCAGATGGTCCTCAAGCTGCTAGAGTGCTACATCCAGATTTCAGATAGACCTCCAGCTGTTTAGGCTCTCATTATGCAAAGCAAAGGTTGCACCAGAATTAACTTTACTGCAAGCCCCCCACAAGACTTTGACCACCCAAATACCTACTAAGAAAATTTGTGCAGCACACCATTTTCATTTATGCCACACTTCATTCTGTGTGGTACATAAGCATAGATAGCAAACAACCAACAAGAGTCCTTTTGTCTACTACTGCACATGGGAATCATCTAACCTTAATAGGGAAGATGTGCTTTTGGAGTCCAACCAAGCTAGTAGTAGTCCTTCTACATTTGCTTTTCCTTAAGAAAATGTAGTTCATGCCCTTTCCCACTGAATAAATGGTTCTAATTATCTGAAATGTTTTTTTCCAGTGTTTAATCACTGGCTTCCAAAAAGCCTGACTTGGAACAGAGTCTTGAAGCTCTGCATGACCGCAGCCGTTGCTCTTATCTGACTTAATCTTACCCACCTCGAGGATAATTTACATTTATTTGATCTCTTATGTAAAATACATCCAAGGTTATTGACCTATAGACTCCTGCAGTCCCACTTGCTCACACAGGATATTCCAGGGTTGCTTTAGATCAATTGAGCAATAATGTTTTCTAAAAGCAGCCCCAGTGAAACTTTAAGGGCTAGCTACTTGTTTAGGAAAGTCATGTTTATTGTGTAAAAGTACCAGAGTCCAATATGGGATAATGCTGCTTTCTTGATGCAAACATCTGTCAGGGAAATTCTGCAGCTGGTAACAAAAATAAAATAATAAAAAAGACTCCTCTAGAGCTCATATCATTAGCAGGATTCCTAAAGAAGAGGATCTGTATTTATCTGAGATTCTGTGGAGTTTTAATAGTTCCTAAGAATACTGAAGGATCCGTTTAGACCATCCTGTGACTTTTATCTGTTACTTGCTCAGCATAGGAGAGGATCCAAGCAAGCACTGGGGTAAAAATGCTCCAGAAGGGGCTGCTCCCAGTGCTCTGATGACTTCAGGCAAACTGGGGTTAATCATATACTCTGCAGTAAGTGGAAAATTGGTTGCCTCTTGAGTGTATAAGTTTGAAATTACTATTCATTCTGCACAAGACACTAAAAAGAAAGGTGTTGTCCCAGGGACCAATCCTGTTTTGTTTCTTTTTGCTGTTAGCTGAATAACTTGCTATTTTCAGAAACTTAACTCAGATGGACTTATGAGGATGAAAGTATAATTAGGAGTATAATCCATCTCCACATCTGAGAAACTGTGTAAAACCAGTGAGAAGGAGCTGACAGCAGCAGTCACATGCACTCCTTAAGCCTGATGCTGATACTGACTCCTTGGCTGGTACTGTGTGACCTTTTAAAGGCTTGTAATGGAAAGAGGAAGAAATGCCTTCTGACTCTGAAAATCTGTTATTATCATTTCAGTCTATGACAAATTAACTGCTTTGTTACAGTGACTGTTTGCCCTGTTTGAATCCCAGCAAAGGCAAAAAAATGTGACCATGTCTGCGTGGCATAAGGCACAGCAGTAAGCAGCATGCCTTCGGTCACCTCTGGCTTACTGTGCTGAGGCTAAACTCAAGGAACACAGAATTTGAAATGTATCTAAGAATGTATTGGATGCAGCATCGAAGCATTGTCTTGTTCACCATCATCCATTCACAGTCTTGCAGAATGTAGTAATGCATATTTTCTTGCTTATTCTTAGATTTGTAGCTTGACCCATGAGAATTATTTTTATCTCTTGCTGAGATCAGGGGAGTAGACAGGCTACACTAGAGCTTTGATATATTAGCTGATTAGAGCTTCTGGCAGCCTTCAGGATGGAGTTTCTCAGCAGCAAGTTCTCCAGAGGGTTTCTGAGGGTGGGATTACTGTTAAGTTTTTCTCTGGATCACAGGCCTGCTGCTAAATAGAGTGTGTGAAACAAAAGTTCAAATGATGGCATATTCTCCTATGGGATAGCAATATTCACAGTATATAGCTTCCACATCTGAAAAAAGCTACATGATGATACTTTTTTTTCTGATCTCTGATCTGTGATGCATCCAGGAGAAGCATAGTTACAAGTCTAGTTGTTAGTGATGTTGTGTTGCTTTTCCCAAGCTCATGCTAATTAATGTTTTAAAAAAACTAATAAAAATCATAGAAGCCATGTGATTGATTTTCTAAGAAAACAGAGTATTATGAATTAGGGAAGCAGAAATTCCTGCTCCCCCAGATGTCCAAGTTAGAAGCATAGTCATTGTTCAACTCTGATACAATTCTTATAGACAGTTTAATATCTAAATTTCCTCCATAAATGCTATGTCTCTCCTTTGACAATAGAAGAATCCTACTGTAACAACGTTCTTTAATTCGATACTTAAATTTGGAAATGTTTAATTAATCCTCTCCTAACTGCTAGCACCTTCTGGGGCTTACTTCTGTTCCTTCAAAGCTTTGAAATCTTTGATGGAAATATAACTGATTTTTTTTTTCTTATTGCCCTAATTCTTCCATACTCCCCAAAATTTATCACTTTGGAACACCCATTCAAGAAAGCCCATAAATAAGGGAAAATGAGATAGAAAAGGCACAAATGTTAGTAAATCATAACTGAATGCAACACTGGAATGTGTGTTATGGTGTGTGCCCAGTATAAGATAAAAATAAACAGAAGTTGTCAAAGAAATGGAAAATATGAGCAATGAAAAGACAATTGTGTTACATCTTTAGGTCATGATGTGCAATGAAATCCTTGAAAACTGATCCAACATTGCCACCTGCGGGTGACTTTTGTGAGGGGCTGGAGGGGCCACCTCAGAGCTGCCCAGGGAGGGGTACATGGACACAGGCCTGAAGGACACGTGGGAGTTTGCCGTGTAAAGCCTGGGGCAGGGCATCATCCATCACAAAAGTGTAGTTCTGTTCATCAAACAAAATGTAGTGCTGTTTTGAGACACTGTTAATTAAAACACTTTTCCTGTAGTAAAATACTGGCTCCACTGAGAGGGGAATCACCAATCCTACTTTCCTTCTTCAGGTTAGATAACAGTATTGGGGATGTGGCTGAATTTCTCTTTGTGGTTTTAGCTATTTGGAGTCAAACACTACTCTCCTTTGCAATGCTGGATTCTCACTGGCTCTGTTGACTTCCCTGCATTATACCTGCAGGACTTTTGGCTTCAGGTGAGTTACACTAGAGAGAATTTGACAATTTATAACAGATCTCTGGTTGAGTGCAGTCACTGACCTTAGTTATAAATTACATTCAAGAGGAATCTACATTTCAGCAAAGGGCAAGTTTAGGTGATAGATGTGTTTATTCAATGACATTGTATTTAAATGCAGATTTTAAATATTTCTGTTTCTTCATAGTTTCATTCAATAATACATTCTGTTTGTAGTACATAGAGTATTTCTACACCATTGTTCTTATGAATGAAATACAAGAGTTAACAATGAAATAAAATAATTAAAAAACAAAAGAAAGTGCAGCAGTTGTGTACGAAAACTGTCTCTGTGTATATATATGTGAGTATATAATTTTTTTTACTTATTATGTATGTGTTCATACCCACAAAGAAGCCAAAGTAAGAGGAGGATCCATTTAAATGCTCCGAATTCAAGAAGTGGGCAGCATTGAACTAGCTTGTGTTCCATTTATGCAGGTGCACCACAGTTGGCTGGGCTCATTTGAGAGGGTCACTGTCAAAGATGATCCTGCTGCTTTTTCTCTCTCTTCTTCCTTGGAAGACCATGGTTGTGCTCATGCCCACTAAAAAGATGCAAAGCCTAGTTACATCACCACAGGCCAAGGAGAAGCAAATGGGGCCATGCTGTTGCTACAGCCTTTGCTTTAGCTTTACTTCTGCTGCATTCTGTGAATTGTGATATGTAAACCTCTGTTGGCCATAAATCCCCAATCTTGTCAGAATGAATGAAGATCATAAAAGGCAAAGGAAGGGTAGGATGCATTTTAATGTTTTTAAGCTTTGCTGAGGACATCTGGCCTGTGGTGATTTGCTTAAAAGAGGATTAATTGTAATGCAAACTCAGGAAGAATGAGGATTCTTTAGTGACAAGTGTCAAGTATACAGGAAATGTATTGTTTATAGGAGCCAGTGGAATCAAAACAGAATTATAAAACCTTTCCAGAATCTCCCTGATGTTTCAAAATGCTTCAGAGAAATCCATTGTATTTGGAGAATTTCCCCAGCAGGAATTCTTCATGTAGTAGAGTTCTGTCCACAATGTCTTCCATTTTAATAAAGAACTTCTTTGAAACCCAAAGTTAAAGCAAATGAAGTGAGGCTAAATTGTGTTTGCCTTATGCACAGAAGTGCTTTGCAAATAGACTGTGATGCCTTAAATGAGAGTGTTTGTGCCATGTAATTAAAGTTCCCACTTATTTTTTGCAGGTATCAAAATAGACTCACACCTTTGTTCCTGTGGATGAACATCTGCAGCCCCATGGCCTTACAGTCTGAAGGAAGACCTGCTAATCCCAGGCATACCTACCTGGTGAGCTGGAGGCTGGTGTGGAGTTAACCATGCTAGCAGAGATCCCAGCCAGTGAGGACTTCCAATGTGGCTCTGAATGCAGCCCAGACATATTTTGTGAAGTTTTGTGATATTTTGGTGCTCAAAACTAGTAAACCTGCCCCAGAAGAGTCTTTAGCTGTGGTCCTGCAGAGACACATGGGGTCAGAGTCATAAAGTCAACCAGATCCGAGACACATTTTATGAAGGATGACATTGCCCCAATTAGATTTTCTGATAACAACAGCACTCACTGCTTTTGAAAATGAAATATTGAGAAATGACAAGCACTGATTGCACAATAATGTAGATATCAGCTATTACAGTCTTTGTATGAAAAAAAAAATTGGATACCAATAAATAAGTGGCATTACACTCTGGAATGTTAAAAGACTTTTGCTTTTTGTTCTGAGAATCTGGTTTGGTAGAGCAGATAGGAAGGTACATGTTTTAAAAGAAGGCTTTATTTTTTCCCCACATGGATTAGAAATCTTTGAGAATATGAGGTTAAATGCCAAGGCTGTCAGGAAAGTAGTTTTGTGGTCAGGAGTGGGAGAGAGAGTTATGTCTGGCAGCAGGAGCTGTATTTTCCAAAAGTCTATGTATGAAGGAGATTCAGGACAGCTGAGTTCCTTCCTCCCTCCCATTTCTGTAACTAACTGCTTGGGAAACCTAGACCATTAAGCCAATAAAACTGTCAGTTCCCTAAGACAAAATTCCCCCAAATCAGGAGAGAGATCAAAGTGTTTCTACTTTGTAGCAAACTTTGTTGCATTGCTTGCTACTTTAGGTTTAGGCTTGTTCCAAACGAAACATAAATTTAAGATGACAAATGAAAAAAAAAATTGAAATAGCAAAAAATATTCAATCATTTGACTATTTTTTTCAGGAAAATAACTGCATGAATTTACTACAAATTTGTGAATCACATCAGCTGATAAAAATGTGTACTTTTGGCAAAATATTTTAACTGAACTACTGTAATCTTTGCAAGTTACTTCACTCTTTGCTGTTGCTTTTACATGTACATAGAAGCAGCAAAACCATACGTTCCAGCTAAAAAGAGGGACACATACAGGATTTGGGTGTGGTACAAGTATTTGATACTCACTTTGTGATTTTGTGCCACTTGTTTTTCTAGAGAAGTGTCTTGTCATCAGAGGAATAAGAATAATCACTTCACTCAAAACAAGTGCATCACCCTTCATTTTGACTGTCCTTAAGACTGGACTCAGTGACAAGATCTAAATGACTCTTTAAAGGCACATTTTGCATCATGTCTCTTTGAAGCCTCTCTTTCACTTCCACAATTAGCTAATTACAATTAAAAGTAATGAACAGGATCACTCTCAGTAATTGCTAATGGCAGCTAATCCATTAAAGGAGGGGAAGTAAAGAAGTGTCTCATCCAACTGAAACAGGAAAGAGCTTTTGAAGAGTTAGATCATAAATTTCCAAACTAGAATTTGGCTGTGATGGTGCATTTATTATAGCCATGTGAGGAGTTAGGAATTTGGTTTTATGCTCTTCCAAAAGAAGTTAAAAAAAAAAAAAAAAATGAAAAGGAAAGAAGATGTGGGTGCCTACCAGGTACTGATACCTGGTAAGTACATGGGTACTTGCCATGGCTAAATCAGTTATCAGTTGTGTTCACTGCATGTTTTTTCACTTTCTTGGGAGCACCTGCTCAGGATCCTTCTCATGGTTACAGTTTTTTCTGCTGACCAAGCTGCACAATTAATATCAGCACACTTGCAGATAGCTTACTTGAAGGTGGTTGATAAATCCCAATCGGAGATTTAATTGGACACTTAGATAACAGCTCTTCTGCACATCACTTTGTGTTTATTATCTCAACAGCAACTGGTCCCAACAAGAATCTTTTGCTGGACATGATGGGGCTTTCTAGGTGCTGATCTTCTATGGAGGAGGGTCTGAGTGGGTTTTATTACATGTTGTGCTTTGTGGTGTTTGGGAGTGAAAATCTGTTCGACTTGTGTACACTTCAGCCCTTAAAGGTCAATCCCAGGAATAGCCTCCCATAGGCTGGGATGAGCCTTGTGGTTCCCACTGCATTGAAGGCTCCCTTCCCTAAATCATACTGAGCAAAGATAGTCCCTACCCAAAGTATCTAGAGCTGCAACGAAGACAAAATAGGCTATAGATGGTCCTGCCTCAGGCTTCCCACATTTACTGCTGATTACAGACACTAAATTGTTTCACTTTCCATGGGTTTCCACTAAGCTGCTTAATGTTGAACTGCACATATTTTTCTTTATTAGGCATGGAAAAGCATTGCTCTCTGCTGGGAAGGGCTGAGAGAGGATCTCATCATCCTCATAATTTTAAATCTCATGAAGTCCCTTTCCATATCCATGGTTTCTTTCTCCTATCAGAAGGCACTTCATTATCATCA
>VWZO01007857.1:72773-155129 GCA_013396975.1 Bucco capensis
CGCCCGCGCGCCCGCGCGCCCAGCCGCTCTGGGCCCAGGGAGAACCAGGAAGTGATCAGCTACTCATCGATCAGTATCAGTACTCTTCTGTGGCCTTACAGAGCTTGTCCGTGCTGCAAGGCAAGAAGGCCTTACTCCATTGCATAGGCTCATCCCAGCAAGTCTGGCTCAGGTTAGTGAGATGTTTCTTTGTTTATTCTGGAGAAATGCATGTTAACCACTGGGTTAACTCTGCTGTTAAGAAGGAAGTCCATGACTTAGGGGTTATCTAGATTTATAAATGTTTTGTAACTTCCATGTGACTAAGTGCCTCAGCCCAGGAACTGGTGTGGGTGTTGTTTGGGTTCTTTTGTGGATGATAGATCTTGCAGGATGAGGACCAGAAATGACATTTGGAGTACTACAAGTAGCTAAAAATGGTATTAAACGTACAGTTCAGTTAATTTCACAATTAATACTTTAAAAAAAAAAAAGAGGGTTTTTTATTAGCAGACTTAATGGCCAGTCCTACTATGTGGTTCAACACACATTTGTCTCTGAATGGGAAACTTGTTGGTCTTTTTACTATTGTTTTGGTTTGGGGTTTTTTTTTGGTTGTTGGTTTTTTTTGTATAGGCTTGGATTTAAGCAGGTCAAATACTTGACTAGGTTACAAATGCCAGTTGTTTCTCAGAGAAAACGAGCAAGGTATTTTCTATAGCGCTCTTAGTTCTTCTGTTTCCAGCTTCTGAATGTTAATGAATTATTGTCAAACTGCTACAGCTTTTCCTGTTGATGTTGGTACCTGTCATGTCAAACAGCATGAAATCCACTACTTGCAAGCCAGATGTGGGGTTGAACTTTGTGCAGAGGAGGAGTGTGATTTCTCTAGTACCTCAGAGATTAAAAGACCTTTTCCTTGCTCCTAGGAAATCAGCTAAACATTTCTTTGAATAAATGATGAATTTGCAATCTTAGATAAATGTATGAATATTCTGGGCTTTTCCTCAAGATGGAATATATTTATATTCTTAACATGTGGAAAGTTTTACTGTGTTTGCTCTGGGAAATGGTATTTTTACCCTTGGTGGCATTCATGGAGGTAAAGGCTCGTTTTTGTGATGCAAGTAGCCCAAGGAGAAAAATCATCCATTTTGTATGTTACCGAAGGAGGGGAGTTATTTTGCTTACTTCTCAAAAAAAGCTAAATAGTTATTTTTAAAATTTATGTATTTTCCTGTGTGTGCTTGTAAGTAACAGTATTATGATGAGAAAAATGTAGTGTTTATCTCTAACTGAGCTTGACTGTNATACCTGGTAAGTACATGGGTACTTGCCATGGCTAAATCAGTTATCAGTTGTGTTCACTGCATGTTTTTTCACTTTCTTGGGAGCACCTTCTCAGGATCCTTCTCATAGTCACAATTTTTTCTGCTGACTAAGCTGCACAATTAGTATCAGCACACTTGCAGATAGCTTACTTGAAGGTGGTTGATAAATCCCAATCGGAGATTTAATTGGACACTTGGATAACAGCTCTTCTGCACATCACTTTGTGTTTATTATCTCAACAGCAACTGGTCCCAACAAGAATCTTTTGCTGGACATGATGGGGCTTTCTGGGTGCTGATCTTCTATGGAGGAGGGTCTGAGTGGGTTTTATTACATGTTGTGCTTTGTGGTGTTTGGGAGTGAAAATCTGTTCGACTTGTGTACACTTCAGCCCTTAAAGGTCAATCCCAGGAATAGCCTCCCATAGGCTGGGATGAGCCTTGTGGTTCCCACTGCATTGAAGGCTCCCTTCCCTAAATCATACTGAGCAAAGATAGTCCCTACCCAAAGTATCTAGAGCTGCAACAAAGACAAAATAGGCTATAGATGGTCCTGCCTCAGGCTTCCCACATTTACTGCTGATTACAGACACTAAATTGTTTCACTTTCCATGGGTTTCCACTAAGCTGCTTAATGTTGAACTGCACATATTTTTCTTTATTAGGCATGGAAAAGCATTGCTCTCTGCTGGGAAGGGCTGAGAGAGGATCTCATCATCCTCATAATTTTAAATCTCATGAAGTCCCTTTCCATATCCATGGTTTCTTTCTCCTATCAGAAGGCACTTCATTATCATCATATTTAGACTGAGTGCTGGTGCGGGCTGAAATCAGGAATCACTGCAGCTAAAACTATGTATGCTGACTTAATACTGCTTCTCTGTGAGTAGTCTTTGGCTGCACAGCCTGATAGGAAAGCATTTCTATTTCGTCCCTGCCCCCCAGGTCAACAATCAGCTCCCAACCCCCCTGAATAATTGCAGTTAATTTTTCAGACTCTCAGGAGGAGGTTGGGGAGCTTTCTCTTCCTCTGTACAAAATGGTGTAGATGAACTAGGCGTAGGTCAACAGAAGCTGACGCTTCACCTGCTGCACCCTCTGTAGAGCCCAATGTTATTTTGGATAAAATGCCATCCAGATATCTGGCCTTTCTTTTCCTTTGGTCTCCTGAGATAGGGCCAACAGCAGGTAGCAATGTCCCTTTAAGTGGCCCAGCTAGCCTGACAGGTTTTTTTTTGTGAGAAGCAGAGANAAGAGGGTTTTTTATTAGCAGACTTAATGGCCAGTCCTACTATGTGGTTCAACACACATTTGTCTCTGAATGGGAAACTTGTTGGTCTTTTTACTATTGTTTTGGTTTGGGGTTTTTTTTTGGTTGTTGGTTTTTTTTGTATAGGCTTGGATTTAAGCAGGTCAAATACTTGACTAGGTTACAAATGCCAGTTGTTTCTCAGAGAAAACGAGCAAGGTATTTTCTATAGCGCTCTTAGTTCTTCTGTTTCCAGCTTCTGAATGTTAATGAATTATTGTCAAACTGCTACAGCTTTTCCTGTTGATGTTGGTACCTGTCATGTCAAACAGCATGAAATCCACTACTTGCAAGCCAGATGTGGGGTTGAACTTTGTGCAGAGGAGGAGTGTGATTTCTCTAGTACCTCAGAGATTAAAAGACCTTTTCCTTGCTCCTAGGAAATCAGCTAAACATTTCTTTGAATAAATGATGAATTTGCAATCTTAGATAAATGTATGAATATTCTGGGCTTTTCCTCAAGATGGAATATATTTATATTCTTAACATGTGGAAAGTTTTACTGTGTTTGCTCTGGGAAATGGTATTTTTACCCTTGGTGGCATTCATGGAGGTAAAGGCTCGTTTTTGTGATGCAAGTAGCCCAAGGAGAAAAATCATCCATTTTGTATGTTACCGAAGGAGGGGAGTTATTTTGCTTACTTCTCAAAAAAAGCTAAATAGTTATTTTTAAAATTTATGTATTTTCCTGTGTGTGCTTGTAAGTAACAGTATTATGATGAGAAAAATGTAGTGTTTATCTCTAACTGAGCTTGACTGTGACCTTAGATTTAAAACAGAAGCAACTCCATTTGAGACAGCACTACTATTTGAACTTTAAAAGAATTTTTGAAAAGGCACATAAATAACAAAAACTAGTAATAATTAAAACAAAAATCAAACAACCAAGCTTGCTTTCTTCTGATTTTAAAAGAAAGTGCTAATTGTAGTGTGATTTCTGTTTCAAAGCCCAGGAGTACTTTAGAAACTGGAGGCTTCACTGTGTTTTCAGTGTCTGGTAGTTGTTTCTTTCAGTTGGTTGGGTTTTTACTGTATCTTAATTGGAGCTATTTCTTTGCCAGAAATCTTTGTCCTTTTAACATCACATGGCATGAAGTTAAAAGCAGAATGTATAGCCTTAGAAAATAATACATGTTGTACTTTCAATTGCCACGGAGTGGCAATGTTTAGAAAATTTTAGTCAAGTCTGCTGACAATGCTGTTGAGCTCCAGCAGTGGGCTGATGCTGGAGAGCTTCCCTGTAACCATCTCTGTTCTCTCCATAATGCAGTCTGGCAGGGACAAGCACTCATGTCAGGTGGGAGGATGAATCCACTAAGATGCTGGGACAGAGAATTGCAGTGGTTAGGGTGAGGATAGCTAGAGGGATTAAATTATTTTTTTAAATTCTCATCATCTTTTTGATTGGGATGGGAGAAACCAGCGCTGCTGCTCTCTGAGCTCTTCATGATATTTAGGAGATCCTTTCCCCAACCCTCTGTGTCCTACTTAATGTATTTATTTTATGTAGGGAAATCAGAAACATGATTTTTGAAGCTGAAAGCTGGTCAGTGGGCAGAATGACACACTTACCTGCTTCTCTCACATTTGCATCCAAATATTCTGTAATGCAAAAAGAATATATTCCATTAAGAATATTCCATTAAGATTCTGAATTGCAGTAAGGCTGTTTAGCATCTTCCAACATTGTTGTTTATGTTAGAGTAATCTATGTTCACACAGATACTGTCTTAACCTGTCAATGCGCTGGTCACTCTTTGAAGCTTTACTTGGATAAATGCCTGTGAAGGAATAAATGCCAACAAAAATTCTCAGATTTGCCAAGTTTGACAAAGACTAGAGATAGGACACAGCCAAAGCTCTGGATCCAGCTAGCTTCAGGCTTAGTCTGGGTCTTGTAGCTTAGGAAGCTATCTCTATATTTTGTCAGCATCCAGATTCACTTGCAGAATTATTCTGTATTTAAATATTAAGGTGAAAAATAAAATTAATGAGTTGGATTTGGGCTAATACCTGGGATTATGATTTGACATTATGCTCTGTAATTGTTTAATGCCAGTTTTATACAAGCTCCTTCATAGTGGATGTAAAGGAACTGGATTTCCAGGTTTACAGAGTAATATTGATTATTACATGGGGCAACAGAGTGTACTGTCATACACTTGTGGATGTATAAAATCAAAGGTAGCCATTCCTTTTCCCTGGATCTGATCATTTTCCCCTCCACTTTTGCCTAATCTTAAGGTGGAGCCCTCAGGTTCTGCAAACAGCCTGCCCTGGCCTGGCTCTCTCCATAGGGTGAAAATATTCAAGATGCAATAGTCAGACCCTGGGATAACTAGGCAATTTGTCAGGTAGGAAATTGAGCCCTAAAGAGAGGTTAATGAAGTGTGAAGGTACTGAGCATGTCTGTGTGTACAGGAGTAGTCACTTACGCATTTTGATCCCTGAAGAACTGTGGGGAGTAACAAGCACAAAAAGGAGAGGACAAGGTATGGCGTTAACAAGTGCTGCTGTGAAGCTGCTGCAGTGCTGTGGCCTAGAAGAGAAGGAAAAACAAAGTTCAGGAGAACCAAACTTAAGCTTTGTTTTCCCAGTCATGTTCCTCCACTACTTTGCCCTAATAAATAACAGAATAAAGGAGTAGAAGACTTAAAACTTATTTTCAGTGGTTTGGAAGATTATGCTAAATGCTTACCTCTGTTTTCACACACAAACAAGGTCCACGGGGACATTATGGCTACAGCTTTGAGAAGATTTGTACTGTCATTGTCGGTTTCTGTAGCACTTGGTGAATGGGTTGTACATCCATACACTGGTGGATTTTTGTTCCATCTCTATCAAGTAGTGTAGGGTATGTCCTTGACCCATCCCTTTAATGTCAGAGGCACATGTCTGAATGTCCCTCCCAGCTCATGAACTAAGCTGAATTAATAGACATATCCCACCATTTCAGTGATGTTTTTTTAAGTCTTACCAAGTTTGCACAGACATACTTTAGCAGCTATTACTTTCCAATGACATTCTGATTCCTGAGGGGATCTTAAATTCATTGAGGGATTTTCCTTACTCACTGCAGAATATTAAGCAACAGAGTTATCTTTGATACCAATTTAATTAATTCTGCTGCAAGACACTAATTTATTCAGAAGGCTACTACTGATATTACACATGGACTGTATCATTCATAGATAGTCTAATTTAGTGTGCTGCACTTGTATTGATTTTCACTTTAGCAAAATAGTCAGATGATAATGCATGGATTTGGAAAAGCTTTATGGTTCATAAACAGCGGTGCATTCATATTTGACTTTGTCAGCAAAGGAAAATCAGATCAAACAAGATGCAATAATGCATTTGTTGCTTTGGAGCCTCCAGTTCAGAACTTGGCATTGCTAAACTGTTATAATTAATTATTTCCATTTAATGAGCTGGTATACACTATCAGCAAATGTGAGCTTTGATGTCAACGGATTATATTGACCATCTTACTATATTAATTAGAACATGGCTTGATGGAGTCTTTCCTTATATATGATCAAAAGGGAAATGTAGTGATTTTTTGCTTATGTGCCTAACAAACAAGATGCTTTAAGGCATTTCATGGATGCTTACACAGAGTCAGAGAATGTTTTACAGTGATAAAGCAGAAGGAATCAGGAAAGTGAACTTCTTGGCTCTATTCCTGGATTTGTCATTGAGTCAGACAAGTCATTAAACACTGTTTGACTCCAGCTTACCTATCTGTTTAATGGAGATAGTAATATTTTCCTATTATGGAAAGAGATCTCAAGGTTTAATTAATTAATATTGTGGAACTCTTCACCATTCTCAAATGAAACTCAAAATATTGCTTGGCATATGTTAAAGTGTATGACAACAAAGTGTGATCTGATAGTGCTTCCATTTTATGCATTTTCACTGAAAATTAAAATAATTTGATTGCACTGATGCTAACATTCAAATACTTCAGGGTTATTGGAGAGCTCATACTAAAAATGAGTGCCATAATAGTTTACAGACTTGCATGTAAAACACTAAGAATAGCTGGTTACTGATGTGTTCTCATTTGATGATTTTATTTTGCTTTACAAGTGCAGAGCAAGTGCCAGAAAAATAAAAATTGCAGGATGTTTTGACATTAACAGACACTAATAAGTGGTACTCAGTGGAGCTGCAGAATAAAGTGATTAAGTAGGTCAGATTACTCAAAGAATAGGGAATAAAAACAAGGCTAAA
The DNA here is from genome assembly GCA_013396975.1 of Bucco capensis. Taxonomy (NCBI): domain Eukaryota; kingdom Metazoa; phylum Chordata; class Aves; order Piciformes; family Bucconidae; genus Bucco; species Bucco capensis. Next base: position 79,632 of record VWZO01007857.1, read on the forward strand.
ACAGAGGTGCAAGTGGGTAGAAAGCACCAAAATCCATAAAAGAGAGAAATATTTGTATAATTATGTCCAGGTAACTCACTAGTAACCAGAAGTACTGTTAATGAAAAGCACACAGCCTGGGAAAAGAGGGCATCCAGGACAAGTGTGTTTGATTCCTACAGCACTCTATATGGGAAGGAGTGGCAAATGCAAGTACTTCATCATCTGACCTCAAACTGTTACGCTTCTGCTCCATGTCCAGTGCCATCTCAGGCTATTCCAATGCCTGTGTCTTGATTGAAATCTAGAGGACTTGATTGGGGTGCTACCATTTAGAGGATTTGCTTACTCCTCAAGCTATCTGCCAGGCTCTTACTTGATCACAGTTTTTGGATGAGAACTCTGTAATAATAAGCATCACTTTAAATATCTCCCTGTGTGGATTCTGAATGGATAATGATCTCAGCAGTAAGTCTCCAATTCAATTCCATTACTACTCGATATCCTTTCTTTAAAATATTTTCCAACATTATTAATTCTATTCCAGTGAATTGAAGACAACTATCTTTGGTTTATTCAATACTGACCCTGCTTGTGAGACTCTTGGGAGAAAATGGCATTTTCAAGATCAGTTGAGCACTTAGAGCTGAAAGTGTAGTCAGACACTTTTTTTTTCCTATTGTTGCAACAGTGAACTTGTTGCCAGCACAGTAACCAGCTTCTCCTTTCTGATTCCTGTCATGCTGACTACTTGAATCAATACTGCACCTTAAAATGATGAGATACCTTCATTGAGATTGGATGGATCAGTGCCATGAGGATGATAGACAGAAATCTTGCAGATAAGTCTCAGTCTTAGAATGTACTGAAAATTATCCTGAAAATCTGCATTTTCTCTGTTTTCATCTGGGTATTAGCTGTCTTTTTAGTTTCATCCTCTTTTCCACAGGAATTTCAGTTGACCTCAATATGTTGTTGTTTTTCTGGCATAGTCAGATTTTCGTAATAAAGTATGTTGCCATATATAACAGGATCCCATTTCTCATCTCTGTCAAATCTAATTACCTTGATGGCAATGCAATCGAATCCATCATGATATTAGAACATTACTTGTTTCACTCAATAATGGGACAAACTGAAGGATTGGGTTTTTTAGCATGCATCCTTTCACAAGGGCTCTCATGGTCAAACATTTGTAACAAGGCTTACTTAAATTTGTGTCTTGCTGTCCTGAGCCTCAGCGTGTAAGCATTTATGTGTGCTACTGAAATAATGGAGTCCTCTTTCATTTCAAGCTGTTTGAGGTCAACAAGCTCCCAATTCCTAGGAGCAACTATATGATGAGACTTGGAGAGAATATGTGTTGGACTGCCCAAGACAGGATGGATTGAAAATGGGTGTGAATTCTGAAGCTGATGTATTCTTGGCACACATGAATTATTTTCAGCCAGACCTCGTGAATTCCATGGATCAAATTCCTAAGCCTTTTACGCTGAATAAATGATATTTTCTCCTATAAACTGTTCCATTGACTTGAGTAGATGTTTGTTACAGGGATGTGATGCTCTGACTAAGCCGATGTCAGAAAGCAGTCATGGCACTTATCACATTTCAGAAGGGGAATTCTGCATTTTCACTTCTGCAGAACAGAAGATCTAAGGTGTATCAGATCTCATGAGCATCACCCTGTATTAGTTGTTTCTGGTTACACTCAGGTTATGAGAAGTACTGTACCAAGGTGCCTTTGTTGTCAGTGTTTTTCAGCCCGTGCACTTTTTTGTGTCATGTCAGCTAGCAGTTTGCTTACAGGGGGCTGTTTCCATATACAGCCTCAGTAAAGCTCCACTTTTAATTATTGCAGCTAAAGCTATTATGCTTGTAAACACATTACCTCTGTCAAAGACCCTATAATGTCATTTTGATGCTTCCTACACTATTGATCTACCTCCTGCTTTGTGCCCATTTTTTAAGCTGACAGAAAATGTCAGAGCTGTCTTGTCCAAAAGCATTGGACTGCTCCAGCCATGTGTTAGCTGCCTCCAGTTTTACAAGCTGTTCAGCATGTACTTGAACAGCTCTGTAGATGCCTGTTTGATGTGTAATGTGCAGCCTCCTGGGGCTTCAGAGCCCTACCCTGAGCTGATGCCAAGGTTCTACTCTATGATATGGAAATGTCGAGGTAATTTCATGCTTTGTAAAGCTCTATGAATATTTTTAATTATGACAAAAACGCCATGGAAATGAAGATTGTTCTGGGTTTTATTGTTGCATGTAGTTTTGTATGACTCTAATTTCATAGCAATTTAGTTCGTTTGGCACTTTGAGATTTGTGGGTTGTCTGGAAGCATAAGAAAGTGAACCCCATATTTGTCACGGATTTGATAACCTTGGCTAAGCTAATGCAGGGACTCTTCTGCAAAGTGCTAGCAGTGCTTGATTTTTATTTGTTTATTTAGTTAGTTATCTTCTTGCCACCCCCCTGGAAACTAACAGTCTCTAGGCTCTGAAGCACGAGCTTTGTCCAGGCTACTTTGGTAGATTCATGCCACCCTCCAAGGACCATGTGGGTCAGGGCAAGAGATAATGTGTTAGTTAGCCTTTGTCAGCTCAAATTTTGGGTTCACCTCCATGAACTGTGGGAGTTTTTCCTAATAAAATCCTGTCTGCCTTGTAGCAGATTTAGAACACAAATGATTCCTTTTAGGACGTAGGAACTCCATAACTGAATAAGAACTCTATTTTACTAGGTTGATACTTGCACTTGATTTGGGCAATGTGTATCATCGTAGATATTATCCTGCCTTGAGCATTGGGTAGGCATAGCTTTTGGTGTGCTACCCGTGTGACTGCATTAGAACAGGAGGTGTGTACTGCATGGAGAGAAGACAGGCACTTGGCTTCTCCGTTAACTGACCCCATCTAACCTAGGTCAATGTCACTGCAATGACCTCTTGTCCTCTGCCCTCCTCCAGTATTAGTCAAATAGGCTAACTGAAAATACACATTGGTTTTGGCCATGGTGAACTAACAGCCAATGCAGAGCTGTCACCTGTGGAGTTATCCTCTAGGCGTTGCTCAGTGGCTGGTGGTGTACAAGATGCTTTCTGGTATCCTGCTGGTGGGGTTGTGTGGAGAGTGAACACCCAGACAGGCAAGCACTCTTGGCCCAAGGGGCAAGAAGGTTGCAGATGTACTCAGGGGTCTCATGCTCATCCCACCTGAGATTTCAGCTGCTCTGTTGGAGAAAGAGGCATTGGCGCTGATTTCAGCTGAACACATCAGCTAAGGGCTCTGCTTCTCCTTATTCCTTCAGACAGCACAGCTACTTGACTGACTTGCTCAGGTCTGTGATCTTTCTTCTGATTTAAGGGGTTGTTGAACATGGCAAGTTAGGGACAGCAAACCATGGTCTTTGTGTATTTTAATATCCAGCTCTTTCTGTATGAACTATGAATGAGTATCTAGAGGTGAAAGTCATGTTAGAAAAACAGTTTGCCAACTCATCATATCAATCTCCATTAAAATAATTACTTTTCAAAAAATAAGGCACTCTATGCATACTGAAGGCAATAATGCAGCTCCCATTAGCCTAATAGTCTGTTAAGATCGTAATTGATGTATTTGACATATTAATGTGCTAATTCATATAAACTGTATGTATTTCTTGAGAGGTGACCAAGAAAAAGAAAAGAGACTATCTTTAATTAATACTTTACAAGTAGATGTGTAGTGGGTCTGAAAAAATTAAGGGGAAATTCTGTAGAGATATTCTAGTACTTACATACTTGAAAAAGTTTGTTTTCTTTCTACTGTTGGGCATTTTGTTCAAATACTCAGGAATGAGCCCATATACAAAAAGGCAAAAATGGGGAAAAAAGAAGAATCCTGCATCATCCTGTCCTTTGTGTTTAACACTTTTTCTGGCCTCTGAGATCTTGAAAGGTGAAAGACTGAATTTAAAAAGAAAACATTGTTTCCTTACATGATAAATCTACAGAATTCCTTCCTATTTCTATATAATATGTGAAATTCTCTTAAATCCTGCTAACCTGCTTTCTTCAGTGATTTCTGCAGTGGAAATTAGAACACCTTATGGTGCCTGGAATATATTTGCTGAATCTTGTCTTTTCCCCTCTGAACGAAATTCACCTTCTAGGAAGTAAATTGTTTGTGAATGAAATGGGATTTTTATGAATATCTGTATGATTGCAAGCGATTTGACCCATAGCTGCAGGCCCATTTTCCACACTGGGTTGCTTTTGAAATTATTTACCTTGAATACCCACTAATTGGCATGATTAATCAAACTGTGTGACCGATTGCTTTATCCCTGTGTTGTTGCCTGATTGCTTGTCTGGGGTTTTCCTGAAGCAGAGGGAAGATGCTGAGTCCTTTCTTTAAGCAGAGCATCTCACTGCAAAGGGATGAGGAAAAGCACAGTGGAAAGATAGCCAGGGCTGGCAGCAGTATCCTACTGAGCTGGGTTGGGGCTGCTTACCCCCACCCACAGATACCCCAAGCAGAAGGGTAGCAGTGTGGATGCTGCTGCAGGAACACAGGCAGGGAGTGGGTAAAATACCAAGGCACTGCAGCCCAATGTGTGAAATGCTGCTTTTGTCTTAATTTGGATTTCACACTGCTGTCCATCCATGGGTAACTTCTGCTGAGGAAAGATAACAAATCTGGCTGCAGAGCTCACAAGGCTTTGTTTTTCTTTGGTTTCTGGGTGAAATTTTGAACTGGTTTTTTCATGGCCTTCTGATAGTATACAGCATATGAACTATATGCTTCCCTCACCTGCAGAGGCAGGAGACAGCTATTCTTGCTCTTTCAGAAAATGCTTTGGTACCTGTGGTCGGGAAGCAGTACACAGAAGTCAATGTTATTATCTTTGTCTAGGAAAAAAAGATAGCACTAATGCAAGAAGTTTGTTTATTGAGGCAAATTGGAAAATAATGGGAGTGAAAAGCCACTGTTTTAAGGCATGCACATTTGTATTGGGATACAGTAATTCCATACCTTGAAGACAGAGAAAAAAATTTAGCATAGATGCCAGGGGAAAAAAAAAAAGGATGTTATCTGCACAAAACTGCAGTGCCTATTGTAAATTGCTGGGGAGATAAATGTTTCCTGTAAGTATGACTCAGATTTCTGTGACTCAATAAGACCCTCTGAGGGTCATAGGAAGTCACTATATTTTAGAGGTGAAGGCTACTCAAGTCAGTGGCTGTCTGGGGTGAGCCAGAACCCAGTCTGTCTTCTGGATATTTCCCTTTCAGTTTTTTGGGAGGATAAATAGCCTGGATGGTTCTGCAATGTAAAGTACATTTGAATTACTGAGGATTACCCCCCAGAAAGAAGTACTCATGCTAAACAGTTTGCTTGTTGAGTTGAGTTGGTTTTTTGGGGTCATCTTACATGGCTGGGGAAGGTGCTAAAGACAGTCAGAAATTCCAAGCCTCTTTTTTTTGTTTTCCATTCTGAGTGTGCCTTTGACTTGCTCAAATCACAGACAAAAATGAAGATGTGAGCTCCATCTGGATAGAAATATATAGTCTACAATACAAAATAAGCACAGTTAGAAACTGCAGCAATATTTGAAATCAACTGTATCTGCTGAGACTTTGCTCTGTAAGAGCAAAAGAGATGGTTCTTGATAATAGGCAGGGCTGATCAAACATTTAATAGCTCATAAGGAAGGTAAGCATGAATATTTTTCTTGTTATAAAACTCAATTCACAGAACTTGCTCTATTTCTCAGATGTCCTGTAGAATCTTTCCTTGGACAGATAAATAAAAGTTGCATACACTGTTTAAATGTTAAATAACCTCATTGGCTTTTATGGGTATGTCTACTGCTTGCATTCTGGCGGAGAACCCCAGCCAGTTCTTCTCCATACATTATCTCAGTGAACACTGCACAGTGTGCACAGTGTTAAAAGAAAGAATTATCAGACAAAATCTTTCATAGACTTTATTTATGAGGAAAATAGTCAATGATTTTCTGACTTTTTTTTTAAAGGGAAATGACCTTTTGTGGTATAGTTCACTGCTTCTCTTGCATTGAAAGACTAATAAGCATCTGGAAGCTGGTCAGAGTGTACATCTGAAGCGTGTCAATCATTCTTGATATGAAAAGACAGATCTTAAAAAGACCTGTCAGATTGTTTGTTACAGGGTCTGTGGGACATACTTTTAAAAGTCACAGGGCCTGTACTTATTATAAAGAAAGCTAGGATAAATTTGCACTTAAATGCATAAGTGGCAACTGCACACATTATTCTAGCCACCCTGTGCACTTGTTTTTGTTATTGTTTTATCTATTCCTGTCATTGAAATGGACTTCAGGTGATAATATATTTTAAAAAGATCAACACTGTGGGGTTTATTTGTAAAAATATTTGTTGCTGAAAAATGGCCTTGCTTCAAAATCTCCAAGGACTAGGACTTCTACTTACAGGGGCTTTTTTTGTAAACCTCATTTCATGCCATATTTATCCAGACTTGCTCAGGCCTGTAAGGCTTCATATAAATCTGGTCTTATAGTGCAGCTAAGAATAAATGGCAATTTACAGCTTTCCCTCTCTAGGCAAGCCAGTCTTGGTAGATCTGACTGACTGTTGCTTTGAGGTTTACAGTGGCAAGGGGAGAATTTACTGTAAACCTTAAATTAAGACCATGTAAGCTATAAGCAGGAGTACTTACAAATGTTTGAAACCACAAAGCACATTAATTTTTTGTTTTGCCCTAATAATATAGGGTGTTATATGTTAACAATGCTGGTTTGGTTAGAATGTTAACTTCATTAAATCACAATTGCTTTAATTCATCAGAATATTAAATTAAAGGTAGAGTTCTAGTGTTGCCAATAAGCGCAGTAACTTGGTGAGCTACCTGAGAAACTCTTAAGTGTGCTTGATATGGAGTCCTGCTTGAAGGTGGTTCTTTTAAAGTGCAGGAGGGTTTTCTTTTAATGATTTTTGTCTTCTAGTGATATGTGTCCTGTAATACTTTGAAATATTTTTATCATGCTCCTGCATACTGTGTATCAAAAATAACTCATCCCCAGGTTTTACAGTAAATCTAGTGTGCAGAGAGGACTCTGTGATTTTCACTTGTATCCTAATACTCTGTTTTGCACTTTACTGTGAGGTCCCTGTGCTCCAAATTCTCTGCTTCACTGTAATTCTGCCAGGTGGATTTAGTACTGAAGTCCATTAAACTTGCTTGAATACCACTGCAGCCCAGCATACATCATAGCCCAAGAAAAATTAGAATGCCTTCCAAGTATATGCCTAGAACAGTTTCCTAGGGAAAAATGAGAAATGCTCATAGTATAACATGCTCTGGCCATATATCCATGCCATAATGCCACATATGACCTTGGATAAATTATGGGAAAAGGTGGCAGGGATTCACAAGTGTCATCCTTCTGTGAGTCAAGGGAACTTGCTGGTGGAGTGAAGGACTCTGTTCAGTTAGCTGCTTTGTATTGCAAGAGCTACATAAATTTAAAGGTCAGGTCTTTGACTTAGTCCTTGCAACAGGGCCTTCTTAGTAACTGGGAATATATTTCAGCTTGTACTGTCCCTGTAAGCACTCAACCGTATCACCATCACTGAGCACTATACAATTGAAACACTCCCTTATGTACAGAGCTATCCCACTGTCTCTCTTTCCTTCCTTGCCTGTCCCTTCTGAAGAGCTTATACCATCCATTGCAGTGTTTAGCCATGAGAGTTGTTCTGCCACGTTTGCATGATGGCAACTACATCCTAGTTTTCCTGCTGTGCAGTGGCTTCCAGCTCCTCCTCTTTGTTGCCCTTGCTGTGTGCATTGGTGTAGATGCACTTCAGTCAGGCTATCGATCTCATCTCCAACACTGGCCTGCCACCTCCGGTTCATCTCTAGTAAGCCTGGTTTTATCTCCTTTCCCATTCAAACTTAATTTAAAGCCCTCTCAATCAGCCCTGCCAAATCATGGGCTAGAATCCTTTTCCTCCTTTGAGACAGATGAACCCCATCTGTTGCTAGCAGGCCTGGTGCTGTGTAAACCACACTATGATCAATAAACCCCAAAATTCTCCTGATGGCACCAGCCTCTGAGCCATGTTTTCATAATTCCTTTTTTTTTTTTCCTCTAGTCTCTTTACTTTTTGCACCTCCTTTTCTGAAAAGAAGAAAACTCTTTTGCTCCTAATTCATGTCCTGCCTTCTTGCATTCTTAATACTTAGTGTGACTTTCCAGTTATCACCCATTCAAAAAGCCTGGAGCAAACCTCTCCCAGTATGCCAATCTTTGCTTGTTAGCTTTACTCACATTGTACCTTGGCTTCCCTTGGCAGGAACTGTTCTACTGCATATGTCTAACACAACCCTGAGCAGTTGCTAGAAAACACTTTTAATTTATTTTATTTATTTTTTTAATTTTTTTTTTAAGAAAAGGACTTAATTATCATTTTTTGAAGGATTCAGTTCTATGAGGAGATTGAAATCTTCCAAAGCACTGGCACTTTTTGGAAAAGGTTATCACTAGACCTCCATAATTTAGAAGGGTGCAGTTCTTGCATTCTCTTGGATGCATTTTTCTTTGCTGCAACAGCTAGACCAGGATGTTTTAATCTCAGACCCTCACTGAAGGTTTCACACCAAAACCACTTCTCGCTTCTTCCAGCTATTGTTCACTTTAACTCTTTGATTCAGATAGTGTTGTTCTGAGGCTAAAATGCTCAGAGAATTTTATTTTTTTTTTCTCTTTAGGCATGTTTAGTCTTTAGTCTTGTACATCCCATCATTTTAACATCTGAAGATTGTAAATGAGGGGGATATTGGAGAAAAAAGATTGCATAAAATACAATCTTATTGACAAAAATCATTATCTATTAAAATTTAATTTACTTAGTCAATGAGAAGTTTTTAGCATAAAATTCAATCCACAGTTCTCAAGTACAATTGGCAATCTTAATTTCCAAAAGGAATTGACTGTTCTGTCTTTCAGATAACCTCTCTCTTCATCCTAAACCTGCATACTGAAGGAAATGTAGCTATGATTAACCCCTTGCATACCAATTTCAGATAATACTCCAAACACCAACAGAGTAATGAGAACCCAAGAGTGGCCTTTGTCCTTCACTGGCAGCATTGAGTAGGTCTTTTCTGTCCACAGCTTCTTATAAATGAAAATATGAATAGCATTTGCCTTCTGGAGGTCTAAATTTGGGCTTTGTGCCAGTAACTACACAGAAACTGAATTTCTCCTTAATTTTCTGGATTAATCCCTATCAAGTGTGGCAAATCACTGCTCAAGGGCCCATTTGGGTTCAAAATAAGCACATCCCTCTCTGGCTTTGGCCACTTTGAAATCAAGCTTTTGTTTACTGAAGGCCTAGATTATATTAATCAAAAGTATGCTGTATATAAGACAGTCAGGGCTCTGAAATACAGATTCATTATTATCTAATTGAGTAATGCTGTTAGAAAATAACTTTCTTAATTGATGAGTTTAAAGGACATTCCCACAAGAATACAATAGAGTTCATCTTGCTGAAATGACTTAGAAAATTTGAAAACAAACCCTGAACCTACTTTCAGCCACTATTTTACTTTTTTTTTTTTTCCATTACTATAATCAATGGAACCACACCTAGATCCAAACTTGGTCTGAAGTTTAATGCCCTGGATGCAGCCTTATTACACTTATGACCCTATTTTAGTCAGTCTGATATTGGTTATAGCTCTGATAGCTGCACTGAGGACACTGTGATTTACACTGGTATGAGTGAAAGTGTTGCCAGTGAGAGACCAGACTGTGCTGTAGTCTTCTCTTTTTAGAATGACTGTTAGTGATCAAATGAGGAGGATGCATAGGTGTGTTTTGGTTTGTAGTTTTTTGTTTGTTTTCTGGGGGCATCATCTTAAGTAAGACTCTTGTGAAGATGAAGACCTTGTCTATCCTTACGTTTGGAGATGGCCCTGATCAGCTTGCAGAATTGCAGGGTGGGATGTGGGAGAGAAGGAACAATAGAGAACGTGATCTCGGGTTGCTCCATGTGCTCCTCTAATCACCAGGACGAGTATCTTGTGGGACAGGATGCGTTCTTCTTCACCCCCTGCAGGCTTAGACCTATACCTTGAACATCTGAAAAGCTCTCCACGTGCTTTATTCTACCTCCTGAGAAGAGCTGTAAAGAAGTCTGTCTTGGATCCACTGTGTCTGCTGCTGGTACCCAGGTACCGGCTACTGCTCCTGGAGCTGTAGCTCCAACAGAGCCGCAGCTGAGGAGCATCTGCCTCCTGCAGAAGCCTAAAGGCCCTTGTGGGGCCAGGCTTGTCCGGGAAAAGATCTGGCCCCGTCCTCCCCATGCCCTGCCAGCCGCGGACTCCGCAGCATTTCTGCCCATTGATGGGGGACCGAGAGCGGGACAGGAAAAATGACATTGAGGATGGACTGTCATGTGTGTTGCGGAGCGGTGCTGGGGATGCATTTTCGCTTGCCGCCTTGCTTTTCCTGCCGGCAGAGACGAGATGCTCTTGGGAGAGGGAGAGCGAGAGCCGAGGGGGAGTGTTGGGGGCGGTGGCTGCCGGCTCCCAGCCCTCGCCTTCCGCCGGGAGCTGTGGCTGCTCCCGCCGGGGAGACAGCGCTCCCCACCCCTTCCCGTACAGCCAGCGGCGCGATCGTCCAAACTCCTGGGAGGGGAGTCACCCCCCGCCGCCGCCACCTCCCCTTCCTCCTCCTCCTACTTCTCCTCCTCCCCGCCGCAAACCCCAAATAAAAGGGGCGGGGGGCGGCAGGATGCGCCGCTCGATGAGGAGGTCGACGCTGCCGCCGGCCGCCTGATGCTGCCGCAATTCGCCATTGCCGGGCACGGCTTGGAGCTGGGCGAAGGGAAGCGAGGGGCAGAGGCGGGAGACCAGGGGGCAGAGGAGCAGCAGCTCCCATCGTCCGGCCGCCCCCGCGGGCCGCGGCCGCCGACTCCCCTGATGCCCGGCCGCCGGCGCCGAGGGGCGCCGGTAGCCCGTTCCTGCCTTCTCTGGCTCTTTGTGTTGCTGAAGGTAAGTGCTGAGGAAGGGGAGGGGTGGTGCGGGTCCCCCCCCTCTCGTGGGCACCGAGCCCCCTCCGCGTCGCCTTTGTGTGTCTTCCCGGCGGGACCGCGGCGCCCGGGCACTGCCAGGTGGCTGTGTCTGCTCTGCTTCTCCCGCGGGGCGGCAGAGGCAGGGGCTCAGCCCCGGCTGTCTCCGCTTTGTGCTCCCGCCAGCAGTCGCGCAGGACCTGCATGTGGATTTAGGGGAGAGGCGGCGGTGACGCCGCACGGTGCGCGATCCGATGGGCGGGCAGCTTGCCCCGTAACCCCACCGAAAGTACCGGCAGCCCGGGGAAGCTGTGGCGGCGCTTCCTCCAATCCTCGGCCTCCTCCAAAGTTACTCGGTTCTCAGCAGGGCTGCCGAGAGAGGGGTGATGTGGCATTTTAGGGGTGTATTGCCTGGCAGGGCCAGGCCGGGCCGTGGTGGGGTCTCCGCGCTGTCCTTCAGCACCGCCCGGTCCTGGTCCTTGTCTCGCTCCCCGCCGCCGCCCAGCTTTGGCGCTCGCTCCAGGGAAACGCACCCCGCCGCCACGCGTTCCCCCCATTAAATGTCTCTTATCTTCCATGCATCCCCCTCCCCTCCGAAAGAGAACGACTACGAAAACGGAGCTAACAAAGGGGCGGGTAGTGTATCGTGTGAGTTTTATCGTGGCAGAATTTACCATTGCTTTCCTCTCAGCGCTCTGCTGTGTTCAGGCTCAGCCTATCATCCTGGCAGATTAATTTTTCAAAGTTCTGCTTAATCTTGCAAGGTTGGTTTCACATGACATTTTTTTCTTTATGCTTTCACTCCTTTAGTGGTTTCTCAAGCATAATTTAATATGCTTCGTGTAACTTCTAAAAGAAAAGGTATGTAATGTCTAGGTGAATACTACTGACTTTAAATGTCGTTGCCCTCAAGTACAGTGTTCAGCTCTACTAAAAACTTTGTTGTATGTTTGTCAGTCATTGTTAAGGAGAGCTCCACAACTAAGGACCTGACCTTTAGAGTCTTATAAATGTAAATGTTCTATGGAAATCATCAGGACTGCCTGTGTGAATTGGAGTTTGCAGGATCATGTCCTACAACAGCAGTGGTGTCACTTCTCAAATTGACATTGCATTGACAGAACTATTTAAAGGGAAGCTTTCACAGCATCTGTTCATGTGTAGTAGTCAACTGTCAGCTGTCTCATTTTCATAACTGCTGAAACATACATTTATGCAAGATAAAATGTTAATATACAGAGAAAATTCTGTTTCTTGGAATTTGGTGGTTTAATTTAATTTTCTGTTATGGCTCAGCAGAAAGATGAAGGTTCAAGTTTATTCCCTAATGTAGGCATGGACACAGTTTTCACAGTTTTAAGTAGCTGTTTTATCCTACATCACGGAGTTCATACTGCTATAAATCCTGACTTTTAAAAAAAACAACAATCAAGCTTTTGATATTGGGGTTTGGGTTTTTTGTTTGTTTGTTTTATGAGCACTACTGTGACAAAAATTACTGCAGTAAAGCAAGACAGGAAATAGGTACTTTAAATTTGCAGAATATTACACTTGCAAAATAAATAATAACTTTCAAGAAATTTGGTATGGTCTGAAGTTAGCCAAGGCATCAGCTTTTTATTCTGTTGGGAAGTAACCACCACTTCTGAGCCAAATAAAACTCAGTCAAAGGCAGGACTGGAATGGCAAAGAAAGCTGATGAGGATTAGTAGAATTTTGTAGTGTAAGAGAAGGTAAAACTGTAGCTCAAGACAGAGGTGCATTAGTAACACCGTGTGTGACTGGATTGTGACTTCAGTTGGATAGCAAGTCTACTGTAATTAGTTATCTTGTACATTATTATTAGACACTACAATAAGAGGAGTACTGAGACTTCAGAGGATGCTCACAGTAAACATGATTACAAGAAAGAGATTGGGGAAACAAGAGCAGTGTTTGTTTCAGGCCACTGGAATATGACCATTTTCTGGAGCTTGAAATTAGATGCTCAATTTAGGGAGATGGTTTAGTGATATGTTAGTGACAGGTATGGTTGGACTAGTCTGAGACTATCCAGGCTGTACGGGAAAGAAAAACATCCTCCCAGCAAAAGCATACACTTTTCTTTTTTTATAAAATTTGTTATGAATGGTCATCCCAAGCCCCAAACTTCCACAAGTCATGTTCTCTCTCATTTAATTTTCCGGGATTGTTTCTAGATCAGGGTGATTCCACAGGGCAAAGCTAATGAAGAGGATGCTTGATGCCAGCTCATGTTTAAGGAACTGTAGAGAGCAGATGCAAAAACTCTGCCAGTAGAATAAGTCTATTACTCTTTGGCAAATTTCTGATTTCATTGTGGTGAAATGATAGCAGGACATTGAGAAAAGGTCTCCTATCCCTGCAGGACTTATGAGTCCCAGACTTAAATTACATGAGGTCAGTTAGGCAGTTTCTAGGTTGTATCACTGTGGTCAGATGAGCTGCACACAAGGGTGATCCCTTGTTCAGGTTAAGACTGGGACTGTCTGAATAAAGGCTTACCTGTGGCAATCCCAAGGCAATTCGTTAAAGGGCTCACAGACAGTGTGCTGACTGAACTTGAGAAGCCCACTAATCTCTGCATTTCTGATGTTGCTACACAGAGCAATCCAGGCAGGTCATGAAATGACCTTACACAGCTCTGGAATGAATGTTATACTGAACAAAGTCTTGTGTAAATCCATCTTGAGACTTACTTTAGTAGACAGTCTCAGCTATGAAGAAGAGGGCTTTTTTTACTTAGGCATATGGGTCAGGATAATAAATGTCAAAAACCAAAGCTTGGAAAACAGGTTGGCTCTTGGTTAACTTTGGTTTCAAATATTCCTTAAAATTATTTGCCTTTTGCATTGACAAGTATGTATCATTTCTGTCATCCTGAGGACTCTTCTAGCAAATTAGGGATTACATTTTCTTTACTTGAGATTTTAAGGATTTTGTTCTTGTAGCAAAATATAATTGGTTGCAAAGCAAAGGAAAAAAAAATCAAACTTTGATAAACAGTGAAAATATGTTTAAAATTCTTTACACAAAGTTTACTACCTAGGAGTCTGCTAAGAGGATGGCTTATTAAATATTTTCTGCATACAAAAGCTGTTATAAATTTTTATTTATTGTTATTAAGCTTCTATCAATGTATAGTGGAAAAGAAGAAGAAATGTGGCAACACATACTAGCTGCCATTTGTGCAGTGTGTAACAGTTGCACAGAAATTGGGAGATACTTGAAACAGAAAACTTACCTTGCTTTTCATAGCACTGTGTAAGCTTGAATGAATACAGCTAGTGAGGGGAGGAACTCCTAAGGATGAAGTCTGCTGCCTTTACAGTAAGGCAAGTGTGATGCATTTTATTTCTGGAAATCCTTCATTCTTATGCTAGGAAAATACAGTGGCTTTTAAATAAAGGAATTCCAGAAATAAAATGATATGCATCATGTCTGGCTCCCCCTAAAGACAGCACTGTACCATTGTACAATATATCTAGAGAAGAAAATGCTTTACAGTAAGCATTGGTGGCAGGGAAGTTGGTGACAACATCTGATAGCAACAGGAAAGAGAGCTATCAGGAGATATATTTTTAAGGGAATTAATACACTCATCTTTCAGTATGCTGGTCTTGAGGTGGCAGGATGGACATGACAAGAGAATGTGTAGGGTAGATAGGCACTGTGATTGGGTAGAAAGTGTTAGAGGTGGAAAAATTCAAGTGGGATGTTTAAGGATAGGGATTGAGCATTTCAGAGAAGCTGAATGGAGACAACAGAAGTCATCAACTCTGTGCTATTCTGTCAGCCAGAAATTTAACATGAGGTAGCTGTCTGGTAGATGTGAACCTGCTTTAGGATAAAAATCCTAAATGCCTTTTTAAGTCCTTTAGGAAAACCAGAAACTGTTAACTGTTGATCTAACAACTGTGATTTTGAAGTGATTTGAC
Organism: Bucco capensis; assembly: GCA_013396975.1. Classification (NCBI taxonomy): domain Eukaryota; kingdom Metazoa; phylum Chordata; class Aves; order Piciformes; family Bucconidae; genus Bucco; species Bucco capensis. Next base: position 94,636 of record VWZO01007857.1, read on the forward strand.
CTCAGTTCTCTTTAGGAGGTTGAGACGTGGCTCTGAACAACTGTAGCTGCTTCATGTGCTATAAACCTCCAGGTCTTCAATTTAGTTATGTTGACTTCTTACTGTATAATTCAAAGGGTACTTCTTTGGGATAGAGACTGGGTCCTACATCTCTTGTCAATCAGATCAGAAACTCCTTCAATTTTAAGAGCTTTCAATCATTTCCTTTTGGGCTAGACACATCCCTAGGCTCAACCAAGAAGGGGCTGTTCTTCAAAGCTGAGAGGAGTTCCCAGAGCAGACCACAAACTGCCCCAGTTGCCTTCTTACCTTTGTGTAATGTGCTGTTCAGCATGTGTCTGTTTTCTGCACCACAGCATTTCAGGATCATTTCTTTGTTGTTCATATGGAAGTCATTTTAACACAGAGAGTCTTTGCTCCTCAATGACCTATCAAACCACAAGGAGAGGTCTAGTGCTCGTTCCACTCGCAATCATCAAAGAAATTTTAAACATAAGTGAGAAAAAACCCAAACAAACCCCCCAACATCCTATTAAAATGTGGTGAAGAACAGTAGAGAGAATTGGTGGAAAAAAAAATCCATAGAAAGAATGGTAATTGATGTTTTCCCAAAGTACTGCAAGGAAGATTTAAGGAAAAAAAAAATGAACATTTTCAAACAACAACGAAATTAATTTATTATTTGTTTAGCACTGTTGCACCTAGCTTTAGTCTGTATGCAAAATATCTGCAGACACTGCCTGAAATCTGAAAGACAGACACATCAAAATAAGGATGCTCTAGATATCTGAGAAAAGATTATCATATATACCAGTTGCTGATATTCTCCAAGGGGTGGTACACCTTCCAAACAGAAAGAAGTCAGAATTGTTTCCCCCAGGAGCTGAGCAGAGGTAGGGTTTTATTGTTGTTTGCTGATTTTGTTTTCATTGGTATTGATTTCTACAGGATGTTGGTCATCAGAACTTCTGGACATTTACATCAATTAAAACATCAAAAAATAATTAAAAATCAATGTGACTTTAATCCCTTCAAAGAGAACCCATTAAGCTACAAAAAATGCTCTAGCTCACACTAGTTTCATGAAAGAAACTGTAAGCAGGGCAAGAGATGAAAGAGAAAAACCTCGTTCAGATTTTTTTGTTGTTGTTGTTAAAGAGAACTTTTATTCCAAACAGGGCATGCAGCTAATATTCTGTTGCTGTCTGCTTACTGTAAATTAGGAGGTCTGGCTTTTTAAAAAGTTTTCTTTCTCTGACTTGGCTGCCCCTACCTAATCTTGCACTGATACTATCTTAAGTCATCACTATTTGCTTCTGAGGAAAAGATTATGATGTCACAAAATCAATACCAGAGGATCCTATACTGTCATTCATTTTCAGGGAAGTCCATTAAATTAATGCTTCTCTTTCTGTGAGTAATGGCTGTAGAATTAAGCCCTCTAATTTTGCTGTGTGAAGGAATAAGAAGATGGGATGGGACTTTACATAATTAACTAGGAGTTATTAGATACAAGAAGAAAAAATACGACTTTTTCTAAAAGATAAAAGAATACATAATGAATATTTAACTGTATTTCCAGCTGATCTCTGGTATAAAATTAATATAATTAATGTAGTATGTTAAACAAAAAATACTTTTTTCATTTATAAATATTTTTTGAAAACTAACTCAGGACTTCATAGGCTTCAAAGTGCCATTGAGTTTCCTCAGGAGCATTGTGGAAAACATGGAAACTACAGAGTGGTGATCCTGTATGATGTCACCAGCATTTAATTGAAATGGAGGCACTCTCTGAATATAGGTAATAATTTCGTGGTCCCACCTGTTGTTTATATGTAACACTGACCTCTCTTAGCTGGAACCAGAACTGCTTCCTTGCCTCCAATTCTTAGGATGCTGGGAGCTGGGATTCTTAAGATGCAAAGAGTCAACTGTGCATCTGGGAACGGGTCCAGAGTCCAAATGAAGTCAATAGAAGTCTTTATGTTGCTTTAAATGGGCTTTGGAGCAAGCTGCAGCATTTTAGCTGAGTGATGCTGTGAAGGTTGACATGCAGCACAGAGCTAACCGTGCCGTGCTGGTGACCTTGGGCTCACTGCAGTGTTGGTAGCACAAACTGAAGGCCATGGGATGGTTTTAGTTTTTGGAATCTGAGAATCTGATATCTTAAAGAAGCTCCTCATCAGATAAATCTTGAGCAACCTTCTTGCTTAGGGAGTAGCTGTACTGGTAAGGATTGGTGTGTTGTAATCTGCTGCTGGAGTCCATGTTACAGGAGCACACTCAAATGCCTCTGCTCTTAGAAAAGGAACTTTTTTGCAGGAAACTTATGTAACTAGCACTAAGAAAAGAAATAGGGTGGTTTTCTCCAGATAGAGCCATTAGTCTTTTCTTTCTCTTCCTCTGCATATTTCAGGGACTTCAAAAAAGAGTTCAGATTTATGTATGTTTCAACCTATAGCTGCTTTTGCTGGCATTGCAGCATTAACACAGATACCTGGATGGATGGAAACCAAATTCTGCATCAATACTAGATGCAATATGCTCATATATGAATCTGAAGAGTAAAGCTAATCCCTGCTTCTTTAATAGGCTAGTTGAGTTGAAAGCGATACCAAAACCTGGTGATCTGGGGCCTTTGAATTTCATAACATAAACTCTTATCCTGCTCTGCTCAGGTGCATTCTGAACACAGCCTTTATTTCCCAGACTCTTTACTTACATGCTTCCAGTTAACTACAGAACAGCTGTCTTTCATATCTGATCACACCAAATGGAAATACCATGTCAAAATGCATTTGCATACTTATCTGAAATGCAGAAACGAACCAGAATTTGAAAAGTAATTTGAGATAGGTATCTGAAAAATGATTTTTCTCCAAAGGGCAAATACATGGCCCAATTAAGAACTAGCAATGAGTTCAAGTTATACGTTAAGTATTAGAGCTGCTCTTGCTTGGAGGAATTCATGATGGGGTCAAATCATCTGAATTCCTTACATGAAGATGAGTAAATTGGATATGTTTTTAGATGTACACACAGAGCCATTGTGGAGATAACTGAGCTCTGTCTGTTTCTGTGTGGACATAGTTGATTTAAAACTTGAGAATTAAAGGGGTGGATGGTCAAAACAAGTTAGCAGCAAGTGTTTAAAAAAAGAAGGCATTTTGACCTTTTGACTACAGTGCATTGCAACAGCTTTAAATGGGGTCTGTGTCTGTTGTATATTGTAAATATTCTTTAAAAATAAGATAAACAGTTTTTCGTTTTGATATTTTGTCATCCATGACCTGAACTTTGAAAGGATCTTTCTGCAAAGCAATATGTCAGAGACCAGCTGACTGTGGCAGATATCATGCTTGATGCTGGCACAAAGGGGTTTTTATGCAGTGGCATAACAGCCTAGCTATCAGACATTAGTTTTTTCTGGTAGGCATTACTACACCAGGTCATGGACAGTAGCAAGTCAGGATATTGGTAAGTGTCCAGGTAGAGGAAACAAATTCTGAAATGTGCATGAGCATTTGACTTGAAGCAGAGCCAGAATGCCTTCTCTGTGACCTCACCAGAAGGACTGATGTGACTGGCATAGTTTCAGGTGACATTATTTCATATACAATTAAAATATGTTTGTGAACATTATGAGGCTAGGAGATAAAATGGAAAGGAAACATGAGCATTTTCGAACATGTCAGAGCATAGCTTGCAGGCTTCCTCTGTTCCAGTTATGTACATGGTTATTTCTTCATCTCTTTTCTTTGATAAAATTTGACTGGTTTGGAGATTGGCTTTTAGTAGTGGTATCTTGTAATGGTTGTGTAGGATCAACTGTTCATTGTCAGTATCTGCTGTGAGGGAAACTCATCTACTGATCAGAGTGGTTTTGGTTTTATGTGAAAGAACTTTTTCATTATTTTTTTCTGGAGGTAGGGATTTGTTGCCTTTATGGGTGCTGGTTCTATAATTAAAGCATGGGAGAGCTAGTGGACACCTGTGTTATCATTAGTTTTAACTGGAAGAATCAATCTTGACATTTAAATGTTTAGAATAATACAATTTGATTTTCTAAGCTGGTAGTTCACCATTTCTGGATTTGTCTGCTGTCCCATAAGGTGTGTAGGTCTCATATGGTGCTTAGAAAGAAAAGGTCAGATTTTCTCATGCGTATTTCCCAGTGTAATAACTTACTGCCTTGAGGTTCAACAGCACAGCAGACCTGGGCTTGCAGCAAGCTGTCTTGTCTAGAGCAAGGAAAGCCAAGGGCTGCTGCTTTGGTCTGCCTGTAGATGCAGTATTAAGGCTGCAAATCAAAAGCAAGGAATGATTCTTCTCAAAGACGGTGAGGCAAAAGTCACATCAGTCTTATGAACTAAACGTAGTTGGATATCAATGGAGAGCTTTATGTTTTGCTGCCCACTTTTGGGGCAGTCATAGGTACCTTCTCATCCTTCTAGCTGACTGTAGGCTGACAATAATGCTGATGTTCCTTGCTCTGCTGCATAGCTGGGAGGGTGTACAGGACAATCTAACCAATTGCAGCACATGGTGAAAGGGGGCAGCAAGAGACTGCAACAGGCCAGTTGAGGAAGCAGGCCATCCAGAGTTGTGCCCTGGTTGTCAACAAAATGGCAAATACTGTAGGACGGAGTGGGAACTCTTGTGCATGTCTGAGGATACAGGGAAATGTGTAACTGGTTAGAGTCATACAGTAATTTAGGCAGGAAGGGATGTCTAGAGACCATCTGGTCTGAGCCTCAGCTCAAAGCAGGGCTAAGTAAGTCAGGGGCTAAAAGCATGTCCAGATGAGTTTTGAGCATCTGTGATGATGGACATACTGTCACCTCTCAGGACAGCTTCCTAGGACCCTGCAGGAAAGGAATGACAGCCAATTAAACTTAAAAAAAAATAATTATTTGGGACTCAAGAAAGCATGCATGGAACTGTCCTATTAACCTGGCTGATTTGGTTTTGGGTTTTTGTTTGTTTGTGTTCTTAAACTAGTTTAAAAAAACCCCAGTTTTAGGCCAACTTTCTTAGTAGATTTAAAACTCTGGGTTACATTCACAAGGTTTTTGCTGAAGTCTGGTTTTCTTGCATTCACCAGCTCCTTGCAGCTAGAGCTTTAAATATAACATCAAGGATAACATTTTTAGAGCTGCCATTGTTAGAATGTGCCTTAATTATCACTTAAACTTTCTGCAGAGTCAGGCAGGTATCTGCTATCACTGCACATTCATTTCACAGGTTCACAATTCTCAAGAGGGCTTTTTGATTGAGATTGGGTTTTTTTCCCTCCTCTCTTCTGACTTGTGCTTCTGGGAGGAGAACTGTGTCTTCATATATTTTACAAGCTTAGGTCTTAGGCATGCAGGAACCCATTAAAGCTTCAGTGCAGGGGTGCTTGTGAGCAACCCGAATTAAAGGCTGCAGGGACAGGGCTGGCCTCTGCCCTGGATGGCTTAGTGCTGGAGCAGAGCAATCAGTCATCACTGCATCCAATGAAAGAAACTTGTAAAACTCAAGGTTGAAGAATGCCTATCTCAAGGGAATATGTGGAATCCTTTCTGGAAATTTTCCTTATGCTTTTTGTATGGATAACTGAACCACTGCTCCTAAAATCAATAGAAGATTACAGGGACTCGATACACTTAATGAGCTCCAAAGGAACAGTTACTTGGGGCTGTGATTACAGCTTCTGCTGCCTGACTCCACATCATACTAGCATTTTATTACTAATGATTTATAATGTCAAGAGGAGAAGATCAGTTCAGTGATTCATTAGCTTTTTCACGGATTTTTGCCTTGAAATTGTTAGCTCATGCTTTCAGAAGTTTCCTTGTCCATACTGAAATACAGGTTTCTTTTTTTTTAACTACAGGATATAGAATAAAAAAAACCCAACACCCAATACCTAGTGAAAAACCTCTATCACACCCCCATCAAAACAACAAAACTTACCTCCCTCCAGGATTAAAAATCATAAAATGGTTGCTGTTCTGTGTTCCTTACTTGTTCCAGTTCTGTTCCACAAATCCTAACTTCCAAAAAATAAAAATAGCCTTCTGCTTATAGCCTTAAAAAGTCTGGTCTTCCAGTTAATAACACACACTAAAAAATCTTGTGATGTCATCTGTTAGATAAGCAAAAGGAGGCTTTTCCATGATGGATCTACAATGGTGGATTTAATTTCTTTTGGGAAAAATAAAGACTATTCTACAGAGTGTGCTTACCACTTATGAAATGAAAGGTGTCAGCAGAGGGTGTGAAGATATCCTGGAGAACAGAGCTTACACAGAATGAGCAGAGTTTATAGAAAAAGGAAAAACCTCTGCACCTCTCTGTTTATCATAACAGACATGTCTGGAAAGGATTTTGAGATGTCATGCATGGCCTAGGATGGATCAGCTGGGCTCAGACTGTGGGTTCAGAAAGTTCAATTCTCTAATCCCAACTCTCTTTAAAGCTAGGTTTAGCTATGCCAAACTCTCTGGCCTCCACTGCTCAGGGAGGGAGGTGTGAAGGAGGAGACCTTGAGGCCTGCTTCCCATGCTGCTGTGCCCAGCAGAGCTGCAGGCCTTTTGGGAAGGGGACTACAGACTGAAATGGTTCTCTCACAGAGCCCTTGGCCTTCAATGTGATTGAAATGCACTATTTCTGTTGGTTGGAAGGCTTATAGAGTATTAAAACAGGAATGATCTGGCAGTTGCATGTCGTGTGGATACAGGAGTTTCACATATACTCTGGTTTGTTATTTCTTTGTGTCTTTTACCAGTTTAAGGAAAAAGTCTAGTGATGCCTGGGATTGATCCTTTGGTTTTGTACAGAAAAGAGACCCCCTATTCCTACAGTTGTGTGTTATGAATGGCTGGTAATTGCTGGATGCCCGCCCACTGTGAATTTTTGCACTAACAATGAAAAGCCTTTTTTCATTAAGACATGAACCCCCATCTGAATAAGAGAAAGCAGAGATGTCTGCATCCTGCATCCAGGAATGCACATGCTAAGTTAAGAAGGCTAATAGAGGGGAAAAGGGGGTATCCCCTTCTGCCCCTGATAAATCGATTTCTGTGCTGTCAAAAATGGCTGCAGAATGGGATCTCTGAGATTTTTCTCCACTGAAATGGTCTAGTCTTATTTATCTCTTTTCCTCTTTGCATATTGGAACATTTCTTATCTGCAAGTATTAATCCAAAGTCTTGGAATGTTGGTCTAAAGGTCATATTCATTTTTTTCCTTTCTCTTTTTTTTTCTATCTAGTCCCTCTGCTTCTACAGATATAAAATTAAATAACTGATTATTTCTTCTGATGCCAGAAGGCCATCACAATATGCATATTAGGGTTTAGTGCATTTTTCTTTTATGCATCTCAGTGCTTTCAATTTGTATGCAGAGCCATCCTCTTGCCATGAACTCCTATGCCCGGAGCTGAGGATTAAGTTCTTATCCAACATATGTACTCAGCCTGAAATGCTAAATCTCTGCTGCTAGAGGAATGGAAAGATGTTATGGTTAAAGGAGCTATGTCAAAGTAACCAGTCAGATCAAACTATAAATCATTTCTGGTGAGAGGCAAGATAAAGTTACTCCCTGAATATTTGCATCCCCTGACCAGCAATAACTCATAAATTTAAATATTGCTATTCTGACTGTGAGGGATTAAACAAATATGTTTTTTAATTGAAAAAAGAAAAATCAATTTTGTGACTGTGATGGAGGACCTCTGTGGATGCTGTTTTCTACAGAAGCAATCAGATTTTGGTAGCCTGTATCATAGGAACCAAAGAAGCAAAGGATGACAGTGGTGTAGCGGGGCCTGTGTTGTTCCCCCTCCCCTTCAGCCAGCCCAGCCTCACTGGGAGACCACAAGCAGTTCCTGCAGGACTTGAACTGCTAGTGTCCCTACTGCAACTGTTCAGGCAGGAGAAGAAAGAGTAGAATAACTCACGTGGCTTTGTAGCTCTTTCCATTGTACATGAAGAGTTGCTTGCTGATGCTGGCTTTTTAGTATGTGTAGCTGCAACACCAGGATGGCTTCATGGCTGGACATGGGAGGGTGGTGGCCAGGACTTGCCCAGGTGCTGAAGAGACCCAGCTGCTCTTGCATCCCAGCCTTGCCCACCTGTGAATCGTGCTGGCATTCAGGAGGCAGGTTGTTGGCCAGTCTTCCCAGTTTCAGAGAAAGGCAGCATTGCTAGCTGGTGAGAAGGCAGCAACACTGTGCTTTCAGCTGGTCCTTTCCCTCTGAGGTCGTTTGAATCCTGAAAGGAAGGCACTATGTCCTCCCCCACAGTGCAACAAAAGTGTGCTAGTGGATCCCTCTATGACACACATCTGGTACAAGTTGCAGCAGGATTGCTGTGGTACCTCAGCTAGGCTGTTTTCTGCAGGCTTATGTTACCATTCACATTATCACATTTGTCATAAATGTGCTGACTGGCACCTAAAATGCTGGTGGGGAGCTTATCCATGGATAAGCTGCAGGCTAATCTGGTTTTTGGTTTGTGAAACTAGGCTCACTACTCAGTACCTGAGTGGAGGAGAGGACGAGCAACTCTGAGGCAGCATCTTGTTGTAGTGTTGGAAGGAATTTCTAGAAAAGTGTAAGGACAAATAATCTTTTCCTTTTTGTTTCTCTCATGAATGTAATACTAGATGTTTGGGGTTGTTTTTGTTTTACAGTAATGAGCAGAGTGTGTGGTTATTTTATTTATTAATACTGTGCAAGAAAATATTGTAGAGATTGAACACTCAGAAGATTTGAAAGGTAAAATAGTAATTTGGATTGACTGACAAAAAATATTTCTGTGGTTCCTGTTATGACAGAAAAGCTTAGGAAGCTTCCTGGCAAGTGTTTTGATTCTCCAGAAAGAACATTTCAGTGCTAAGCTTTCAGCCCTCTTTAAAGAAAAACAGAGACACAGATAGCCAGTCAAGGAAAATTCAGCAACTCTAACAACCATTTGCAGGTATTTGTAAATAGTTGCAATTGTCTGAAGTCTGTATTTTTCTAAGAATAAAATACTAGCCCATTTTCTGCATTTATCCTTTCTAGTGTTTGTCCCCTCACTGTTGTTTCCTTGGCTTCTTTCCTCTCCAGCCGACTTCTTCCCCTTGTGTTTCACCTCTTGTCTCCTCCTGTCATGCTCAGCCTTTGTTCTTCTCCACCTACAGGTAACCCTGCTCCAGTTCCTTCAGTTCACTCAGCCTCTAACACACCTTCCTCACCTAAACTGTGTGACCTCATTTCTGAAGTATTTTGCTTTTCAGTTCTGTGTGAAGTTGTATTTCTCCAGTAAACATTCAGGATTTATAACAGTCAAAGAAAAGGCTTTTTTTGCACACACCATTTGCAGCCATTTAGCCTAGCTCAGTAGTTAACTTCCAGTGGAATGTTAAATAGTCACAAAAAGACTATGATTACATGAAAAGACTATTTTAGTGAAAATAGCTGCTATTCAAATAGAGATCATTTTTTTCTCAGGGAAAAAAAGGGACACAATTACTGTGCTTAGTCACCTACACTGTGAATTCAAATGAACTTCATCTAAGGCAATGGTATTACACTGAATTTTACCAAATGTGTCTAAAATCAACATCAATGTCTTTTGGCTCAGCTGGCTATAACTATGCTAGGGTTTCATAATCTTGTCCTGGTTACAATTCAAGGAATCACAAGATGGTTGAGGTTGGAAGGGACCTCTGGAGGTCATCTGGTCCAACACCCCAGTTCCAGCAGGGCCACCTAGAGCTGGTTGCCCAGGACTGTGTGCAGATAGCTTTGAGCAAAATACTACCACCAGTTGGCCATGTTCCACCAGCAGCTAGCCCTGGGATACCAGTACAGGATCAACACATAGCAGGCCCTTGATATAGATACACTAATCTAAATAGATCAACTTTTTAAAAAACAACCCAAAACCTAAAAATTCTTTTTATGTTAAAAATGTGTAGTTGTCTTAAAAATATTGTGCTGTAATCTTAGAAGGATGGAGGCTCCAAAGCCTTTGTGAAGAGCTCAAAATTGGCTTTTATTCTCACACCCCCCCCTTCACCTTTTCTTGGAAAGCATTTAATGCAAGTTTGAGTATTTTTATTTGTCTGACTCATAGTCCTTCCATTAATCATACTCCAAGGTTTCTGGTAGATAGATGGGTCCTCCTCTACACCAGGACAGGTTGATGGCCCATAAAATAGATTTTCCAAGATTATTCCAGTGGCTATGTGATTTACGACAGGGCCCTTCCCGTGTTCTAAAGCCACAATTACAACAGTGGTGCTCCCACACAACATATTGGTCACATTATTAGCAAAAATTCATGCTTTCTCTGGAAGGCATATGACCTTGCTATTGAATATCAGTGTTTTAAGATCTTAGAATGTTGCTAGAAAACCAATTACTCCACCAATATGTGAAAGCAAATAAACAATGAACTAAAACCACAAAAACATGTTTTGTGAAGGTTGTCTTCAAAGGGTTTCTCTGTGGAATGAGTGCTGGTGACTAGGTACAGGCTCTGACATAAAAAGAGTTGCAACAGCTGTAAGCTGCAGCAGGGGATGGTGCAGGACCCATTCAAGAGACCAGTTTTACTCATGGGAGTTATTTTACCTTCTGGTCAGTTCTGGAAATGATTTATTACTATGTAAGACTGTTCTGGATGTACATCAGCTGTCTGTTAAAGAAGAGTGTGGAGATGAAATAAATTCAAATATCTGCCATTACTAAGTTAAGTCACCTGAACTAGAAGGATTCACTCGGTAAGCAAACATTACTACTGTAAAACCTTGCTTGGCTGCATTTTGGTAAATGACAGTTCTGCACTGGTTATTTTGAGGTTTTTTACTTCAGTGAAGACAGATAGGAGATACTGCTGAAGTGGAAGCATCTCTGCAGATTAGCATGGGACAAAGGATAGTTAAATCCTGGCACCTAAAGATTCTAAGAGGTATAGAGGATATTAGGACTGGTGTTCATGTACTTGCTGATGCCTATCTCGTCTCCATAGGAAAATGAAAATTAAAGATGTGGTACTTTATATTTTAATGATTCCATACCTATGTTTAATTGCAGTTTGAAAAACCACAAATCTCATCTTCCTGTCATTAATAAACAAATGAAGATACATTTTTACTTTCTGGTTATTTTTTATTATAGATTAACACATCCTTTTGAGACATCTTATTGACAATTGTTAAAAATCATTCTCAGATTAATGTACACATTTGACAGATGTGTAAGAGGGGTCCTAAAAGGAAAATGTTCATGGAGAGTTTGGAACCAAGCAGCTCTTTGTGCCTTCAAAAATATATGCTGGGTGAGCTGGTTAGCTTGCTCAAAACAAACCTAATGCACTTGCAGAGAGTGGAATAGGAGCCAAGAAAGCAAACTGCTACCTATTCTTATCAAGGAATGAGCAAATTACTGAATAGAGACTAAATTTCAGTCATAAGTAATGCATTAACATTGGTATTACACCATCAGCATTGCCCTTCTGCCATTAGTAAAACTGAAGGAAGTTCACCTTTTGAAGAGTATTCAGATTTATAATTGAGCATTTTGAGTGATGGATTCATCTACTGTGAGCAAAAGGAAGTGATTTACGGCGTGTGTCAGTAGAACATTGTTATGCGAGGAGAGATTAACCATCATAATTTCAGACTGAACAGTATCTATAATTCTGAAAAGTCTGCTTTAGTGCATATGCTCTGGTTTAAATACTGTGCTCTGTCTTAATTAGATAAAATAATCCTTCCTTGCTTGGGTAGTCCCCTAAATTAGTGACCAGCCTAACATCCTCAGGATCATGCTTTTGAATTTCTTAATCCGTGCTGATTGTACAAGCTGAAAGAAAAAGAGAAGAAACTGGTGTCTTACATATGCAGCACAGGAGCCACAGCCTCTGGTTTGAACTCCTCTGGATTCATTACCAGTTCATTTCAAGAGGAGGCTGCTGTAGGCATCAGTGGGCTCAGATCAGACTTCTCCTGGTGAGACAGCTTCTGTACTGCACTTCTGGTAATTTCTGCACTGTAGAAGTGATGTCAGTGGAGAGTTAACCAAGAAAGCATCAGCCTGACCCAGTGCACCACTGACATAATGAACAGAGTACACTCAGGTGAGGAGGCAAGATTTGGGCCTGGTTCCCTGTGCCGGTAGCAATTACTCACTAGCCTTTTGGCTGGACTGGGATAAGTAATTACACCTAAGGTACTTGTGTCTGTACACTCATTTTCCCCTTGTTATTCCAGACAAAACTTTCAGTAGGTAGGGAGAAGGGTTGTTAGTATTTTTTCATTGTCAGGCTTTTCTCCAGTGCTGTTTTTGTTTCCACCCCCTTTAACACAAGGGGAAATACAAGATTGTGTTCTGTATCAGCCTACAGCTTTGCCAGACCTGAGGTAGGATTTGCACAAAGTTCAGAGCTGATATTAGAAGCTCTACTTGCAATATTCATTAGGCATCACAGTGAAGCCTGCCTGGCCTCTGGTTCCACTATAATTTTGAAACTCCCATTAGACTCGTTGGATGTTGTAACTGAAGTTCTTATCTCTTAAATGCACCTTTTGGGCTGCATACAATTTTATGCTGCAAAAAAGCAGAGGAATTTCAGTATCTCATTTTCATGAAAGCGTCAGGGTAATTTCAACAGTTTTGAATGAAGTCCTGTGGACTAAGGTTTTCAAAGCTATGGAAGAAATTTAAAAGAACATTAATGGGAGGTGAATACCCTATATTTTAAATCTAGAATTGACTTCTGCTGCTTTTGTAGTTAGGATTTTACCCTGAAGTCTTGGTGATGATGGCTGAAACCCAGTCAGTATTCTTTCCCTTCTACATATTACAAGTTAAGCCAAGAAAGCCTGGAGTAAGTAAAGAAGTGCCTACTAGTGACTTGCCCCTTCATTTTTTGGAGGAAGAGAAGAGTTCAGCCAACATTTTTTGGTTGTCATTCCATTTCAGTGAGCACTTCCAATTAGATGTAGAAAAACTGAAAAAGCATGAGAGTAACAGTTCTCTGGCTAGTAGCAGAAACTGCCTGGAATCAGGTAAAACTGCACGTCAAAAAAGTCTGAACAGGCATGCAAACTCTGAGTTGCTTATCTAACCTGTTAAAAAGATTGTCAATTACAATGTTTGTAACCTCATGCATCCAAAGTGAGGCTTTCTTATGCAGAAGAAAACAAGGCTGACAACCCTTATCTGGGATATGTTATAATGTACCTATTCAAACTCTGTTGTATTATTCATCTAGAAGTAAACAAGAGGCTTCTTGTCAGACAGTTGATTCCCTTCTTCTCTCCAAAACCATTAAAATCTTAAATTACTTGTTTTTAAAAAATCTAGCTGCTGCAGGAAGTGCCACGAAGATCTCATATTAAGCTGAATGGGAAACAATAGCATTGGTTCCTTCTCCGATTAATCTGCTTATTAAAAATGACTCTAGCTTTTATAAAAGATTCATTTGTAAAACATCCTCCTCACTCCTAAGTAGAAATCAGCTCAGAAGTAAAAGCAGCTTTAAAATACTTCCTTTTCATTCATGTATTTACTTAGATGCTTCTTATAGTACACACATTGTTTCACTTCATATTCATTGCTGGGTTCCATTTAGTAGGGGATTTTTTTGTTTCGTTTGGGTTTTTAACTTGATTCTCATAGTCTAACATGGTGTTTTTGTGGTTCCTTTATATGGAAGAAAAAAGGTTGGGGGTTGGGTGGGTTTCTTTGCTTGTTTGGGTATTTATTTTGTTGTTGTTTTTCTTTGTTCGTGTTCATCATGTGTTCTTTAAACGTAATAAGGATTCCTAAAATATTTGTGTTCACATCAGGCTAAATAATATTTTTCCTATTCTCTGAATTTGTTATTGTGGCTTTGGTTTTACAAAACACAGTTTTGAGACTCGAGCAATAGGTAGGCACCCTTTGAAAGGCTGAAATTAGTCTTTGAAGTGTAGTGTGAGCTGGAGGCCTGACAGCTCTTGGAACAAGCAAGGCTGGAGATGTGGTTTGCAGAAATCCTCCTGGATGCAACCCATTTCGGGTGCCTGGGTTTCAGGGAAGTGGGTCAGCAGATTGTGCCAATGCATAGAAGATGTGGATAGGATTGTTTGGTTGCTTTCATTTTGGGGATGGCACAGATTTATGTTTCTTCTGTCTCTTTTTGTCACAGGCAATTTTATTTTCTAGGTTTTTGGTTCAGGTGTCTTATTCCTTTTAAAAACAGAGTAATACATTGCTTTTATTACAAGTTGTATTTACTGTATGTATTTCTATTATTTATAACATGGCATAAGAAGTATACATAAAATAGTATGGGTAGGAAAAAAAGTCATGCTCTGCCTGATAATTAAACATATATCAAGACACATAAGCTGTGAAATTTCATAAAGTAGTGCCTGAATCCAATGGTAATATATTTTTAAACAAAGGTTTCTTGAATAAACTGGGTAGCTAGCAAAGGTTTTTCTCTCTCCAAAACTGGATAATAGCAGCAGTAAATGATAGCAGTTAATACCCATGTGAAAATTTCCACTCCACCTGTCAATCTCACAGTACTTTACAGAAAAGAATTAAGTAGCTTTTCTCACTGGGTTTATAGCAGGAAGTGAGAAAGTTTGCTGCTCCACATACTTACCTTACAGATGGTTGTAATTTCTCAAGCCGTCAATCAATTTAGTTTGAGAGTAATTCAGCCCTTGGGAATCCTTCTCACTTGTGTTGCTCTTCCTTTTGTTAACATAAAAAAAAAAAATAAAAATCAAGAACTGGTTAACCAACACCAAAGCCTTGTTCCTATGGAACGGCAGAATTTCCTTCCTGCCCTGTGCCCCTGCCCTAGACAATCATTACACCCCGCACAGTCATGGCTTTCATTCGTTACTGAGAGTGAAAGCTGGACTTTTCCTTAGTATGTGCAGGTGAAACACTTGCCCTGACTGTCCTACCTTCCTCTCTGCTGAGGCTGCTGCTCATGTTTCAGCCCCTCTAGTTTTTAGGGCTGAGCCTCACAGGCAGGCTTATCTACTGCCACAAGAAGGCAGCAACATTTGCTCTCTTAATGCGCTTGGAGCTGGATTAAATAGTGACCTATAAAGGAGGCTGTATATCCACTTTCTAGTCCCTTAAAGCCATTTATTCCTATTAGCATAACTTTTTTGGCATCGTCTTATTTTCATTTGAAGAGTTAAGATCATTATCAAAATGCAGTGAAATTAATTCAGAAAAGAATATGCAAAGGAAATAAAGTATGCTAATCCCAGGGAATTACTTTTTCATGGTTCAAATAAAAGCAGCCTCCTTGTCGTCGTCTTTTTTTTTTTCTGCCTTTCTCCTTTTTATTTCTCTTTTATGACTGCAATTTGAAGTCTCAGGCCCTCATTTTTACTAAGCATAAGAGCAGCTTACATTTTTTTTTTTCCTCTGGCAAGTGCAGAGGTCTTAATGTGACTGTATCTTCACCTTGTCAGAGAGGCATTAAGAGACCTGTGACAGATGTCCTGGTTCTACTAGAATGAAATTTTACACAGGGTGCAAGTGAATATGGCGTGGAAAATGTAACTGGTTTATGTCTGGCTTATGTCCTTTTTATTTTTATTTTTTCTTCCCTTAAAGATTTTATTTTTTCTTGCTCCGTTCAGAAATCAGTGTGTTTGTAATTAGCCAGACAAGTTAGAGGCTGGAGCTCCTGATTTACTCCAGATATAGGTGCTGAGGTTTGTAAATCCAAACAGAGACAGTAATAATAACTGAACTGAGAAAAATCAAGGAAGTATCTTGTGTCATAATCTGAGCAATATGTGGGGGTCCTATAGAACCTCAGGGTTGATAATTGGAATTTCTTGACTTTTAAGACTGCTGATGTATATAGCACCAACAAAATTTGATTTTTGTTTTCAGGATATAGGCATCTGTGATTCCTGCTTCACGAAACCCAAGCCCAATTATTGTGTGAGAGACTAGAGTGTAAGTCAGTGCCAAATTACGTTCATTCCTCTTGTGTTTACATGTTGAGTGGGTGAGAGCAAACATTTCAGCACCTTGGAATTCTTCTAGTTACTTGCCATTTAATGCTCTTATCAGACAAACTGTAAATAAGAGTGTAATTAATTATTCTCCACTTACATGACAAGTTGGATATAAATTCCATCCCCACGGGAGTCGGTTATTTACCTGATCACGTGGGGAAATTACTACAGGGTTATCTGGAGTCTACCTGGTAGATGAGCATGAGTTATTTGTGCATCCTTTCCTATCTTGATAGCTAGATTTTGCTGAAGACTCCACACAAAGAAGGAAGAATTTAGGAGACACGGGTTCTTAAAAATGCAGCTGGCTCATTTTCATTTGCCTAGAAGAATCCACATATGGCAAATTCTTTGTTCCTAACTAAGTTTTTTTCACACGAAAGCTGCCAAATTCATAATTCTGGAGACAAAATCCCCGTGTCTATCTACACTGAAGATGCCACTGAATGTAAGGCCAACTCCACATGCTGCAGTTTTTTTCCCAGAGGGAATTCTCTTGGAGTGAATCAAGTACTGTGTGTCCGTGGCAAGATCCTCTGCTTACTTCTACTATTACTGTTGGGAAGTGAGTGCTCTGGGGGTCAGGGACTGCATCATGTCACTGCATGGGTCATTCATGGTGCATATATATATAAAACATCAGCAAATGTCTTTTTCTTATCTAACAGTAGTAGAACTGCAGCCTGTCTTTGCAGTGCCCAGATTTTGGCCCCTCTGCTCCTGAAGTCCTAAAAAAATGTTTGGGGCATAAAATTGTAAGTGACAGAAGTGCAGCTATAGAGAAAATTGCTCCAAAAGGTGAGACACGAGAGGCATTAAGATATTTGCAGAAGAGGAAAGGAGGGAAGGGAGTAATTAACCTTTTGCTTCAAAACAAAGATATGATGTATGAGTAGTTACAAATGTATCTTGCCCCCTCCCCCTTCTCCCCTCTGGACTTTAACATTCAAGGAGGATAAAGTCATCATTTGGACTCATTTTCTCACATAGTACTGTAAATTAGAAGTGATTATATGAAGACTGTAGAAACCTTAATTAGACACCTCATTAATAACTACTGTAACCTTTATAAATGCTTTCAGATGACCCAAGTGTTCAATAAGTAAACCTTTGTATAAAACTTTTCCCAAGTGAAATTCATGGGAGCGTTACCTTCACACTGTAACTTTTTAGTATGCAATCAAACTAATTCAATGTTGTGTGACATAATGATTTTTCTTATCTTCCTCCAGCTATTCTGTTTTGTAATTACTTACTGCTTCTACAGGCGCTGGAAACAAGATTGTACTTCTAATAGATATTGAGAGATTTGGGGATATTCCTAATAGAATATAAAAAGACATTTAACATGTTAATAGTACACTCTGATCCAAAAATACTCTTTTTTAGAAATGGACGTCACACATCTCTTAAAGTGTTTCCATTTTGATCAACTGGTCTTCATCTAAAAAACTCTTGCAAATAGTAAGAGTTGCTCTTTACTGGAATTGTACTTTTGGCTTCCATTTGTAAAGGAAGGAGATTCACTGATCATCTTACTGATATCAAATGTATATTAGTTGTGATCCAAACACTACCAGGCAGGTATTGACTTCTCATCTTCTCACCCTTTGTATCTTATTTAATACCTTGTTACAGTAGCACAGGTTCAGCATTTTATCAACCTAAACCAACATAATAGTGGAATCTCCCTTGCTCTTTCCAGTTAATTTTTGCAGGTCACTAACCTATGACAGGGAAGCTTGGAAGCTCTGGACTGCTGTTGGCTTAGTAAGCAGTCTGATGGTCTCTACTAGACAAGGGGGCTCTTCTGAATTTAGTATAAGGATAGTTTGAAGCCAAAAAATTCTCTGGAAGATCCCAGAGAAACTGAAATGCAGCGCAGGGAGGGTGAAGGTAAGGAGTAGATCTTGATCTGTGCTCTTGAATGAATACATGGTAGATGATATACAGTAGGATAAGGCTATCCATATGGGAACTGCGTGCTACATGTTGTCTTTGTCGATAGCTTTCATCTTTCCCTGATAGCTTGGGTGTGAGATTTTCCCAATACCTCATCTGAACTGCAGAGAATTAAACCCTGTTAGAGATGGTCGCCAAGACTGAAAGACGGATATTGTGCATCTCTTCAACTAGTTTGGTCCCCTTCTGGTCTGCCTGATTATCTGTCGTTTCCAGCACAAGTAACGCTCTGCAAAGCAGTCTGTGTCAGGACCAGCTGGTGTGCTAAAGCCAGCTTCTCCACTCCACCATTACCAGTTTTCTAGCTTTTTCTCTTCACGTAAACTGGATATTCATGTAAGTGTATGGAAACAATTTTCTGTGGCTTTCTGTCTGGAGCCTTTTTTCCCTGGCTGATTATCTTAATACCATTGCAAATATTACACACACCAAAAAAAAGAAAAAGATTAAAAAAAAAAACAAGTCTGCACATCTGAATGCTGCTTGAAAGGGAAGAGGCAAATGAAGTAGAAGAAATGCTTTACAGAATAGAAATAGGCTAAAGAAAAGCAGCTTAATTCAGTAACCAATTGCCCAAAGCCAATTTTAACCATGGAGAGGTTTGTCAGTTCCGCTTAGAATAAAACTGGGTGGAAAAAAACCCCTCCAGAAGTAAAATGGTTTAGCCTTCTAGGGTGAGAGGAGATGTGTGAGACTGTAACAAAGCAGCACATTTGCACACCACAGGATAGCAGGAAGCAGCCAGCATGGCAGTTCTCTTTTACCTGTGTGCCAGGGCATGTTCCTAACTACAGCTTTCAAGGTTTATGGGAAATAGGTCCTCAAATCTCATTGCAGTTCAGCTGGAGCTGGCTGTCTAATTTCCTCCTCTGCAAATCTCATTTTATATGAAGTACGCAGCCACAGAGGGCCAAAAGCAGCATCCCTCAGGTAACAGCACTGTGTTCAGCATGCTGCGCTTTGTGCTCAGTTGTTCACCTCAAGAGCAATTGTGGTTTAAACTGACAGTACCAACAGGGTTGTGACAACAGGCTTTGTTATTATTTAAGGCTGTGATTTTAATAGGAATTTCCACAGAACAAAATTTAGTGAGAGAGAAAATAACGTTCTACACGGGAAAGGGAAAGCCTTTGAATGAAAATGCTAAATTCCTGTCAAATCTTCAGTGGTGAAAGGACATATTAGAAGCTTCAAAGTTCTCTGTCATTGTATAGGAATTTGCATAAATCTCTCATCCAAGAAATGAAAATACCAAATGCCTCAAGCCACAAAATGCTCACAATGTATTTCTGATTTTACTGTGACAATGCCACATTGGAAATCTCAAGGAGACGAGAGTAGTCTCCAGGGAGCCTACTCTATTTTCCCTTAGAAGTTGGCAGGGCATAGGTGTAAAATGGCTTCAATTGAAATGATTCATGAAGTAATTAAAAAAGAAACAACCAAAAAACAACCCCAAACCCAAAAAACTTACCTGGTGAATGAGATAACTTCAAACCATAGTCCTGTGAGGTAGATGAGAATTTCACCAATGTTCAGAAGCAAATGTCCTGATTTGCTTTTTCTGTGGATTAGCTCATGGACTGTTTGACCTTCACTCTCATATTTCAGGGATTGACTATTCCCAATCTCTTTGCACTGCAGTTGGCTCTTCTGTTGAGTTACATGCATTCGTCCTTTTTCAGTCCACCAAAAGGCCTTCAGCTGCATGTGAAGGTCAGGAATACGAAGAGAATTGCGTAAAATAGCGTTGTTCCAAAGTACGCTTTTTCATTAGCATTAAATCTTGGAGCAGCTGCTAAAAGGAACGGATCATAAACATTATTGGGCACTTTTAATTACAATAAAGGACAGTTCCAAATTATATGATCCTGTCCTTCTCTATATTCAGCGTGAATGCTCTTTACTCTTTCTGGAATAAAGCTATACTATTGAGCCCTATCAATGTAGTTTATTTGAAATCATATACCTATGGAAGCCAAATCCTGTTTGCTTTCAAACCCAGGTAGACATATCAACATCAACAGAAATATCAAATAAGTTAAGTGAAAGGAATGTGACACATCCTTTTTTTGGCATGAAGTGAACAATGCAAATTATAGTAATTTACACTTTCTAAATATTCATGAGGAAAAGCATAGATTCTGTGTCACACTAAAGCTGAGTTGTTTTGTTGAGTTTTTGCACCAAACTCTAGGGAAATTCAGGTAAAGTAAGATAAAGAAACACAACCAGCTAAAATGGTTTTATCTGTGATTTGTCTCAAAGAGGTGAACAATCTGCTTGTGTCAGCTTTGCTCTTCCTGAAGATACATGCATGTCTTTTACTTTGTGGGATTACTTGGGGTTTTTTTGGTTTTGTTTTTTTCTTTTCTCTTCAACAAGAATATATGCCCCAAGGGTCATACAAAGAAAAAAGTATTTTATCTGGAAATTTTTATTATGGGATTATTCTCTTGCTCATTAAAAAATCCACTGAAATGTGAAAATTTTCAGCTATCTCATTTCATTTATCTATAAGCATCCAGACTTGATGTTGAGGTCATTAGTATCTCAGGTGTATTACTTCACTGCAGTCTGTTGCTATGGAAATAGCTCCAAGCATCTTCAGTGCCTTGGCTGTATATTGCCCATGCATCTTGGCAAGAAAGGCTTCATACAAGAGAGTGTCCATTGCCTGTGTATTGTCTTTGACTTTCTTCTCTCATGCTGTCCTGTTGCCACTAAAACTTTGAAGCCATTTCTTTTTTTCCCTTCTAGAATGTCTTTAAGAAATCCCCAGATGATGCAGTGAGCAAGACATATGTATTTAATCTACCTAGTTTGAGATATGCAGTGAGCAGTCTCCTGGTCATTCCTTGCTCATTTCATTGTGCTATAAGCTTATAAACTTCTGTTTGGAACAGTGCTCTGGAGGCTTGCTAGCAGCCAGCTAATAATTTCTGTAATTCTCTCTCTCACACTCAGTGTGGGCTGTATTATGTTTCCACTCTTTCCTCAGAACATACTTTCAATGCAGTTGGACAGATGTAATAAGTTTCATCTATGCAGTTTGACAGGCCTTGCAAGGTTCTTGTGGTATGAAACCTGTGTATTGGTGATTATCAACGGGTTGAATTAATACAACAGTTTCCTAGCATGCCTGCCCAGCTGTTGGTATAGGTAATTGTCTCATCTAGATCACCAGGCTGGCTGAAGCAGCAGCCATGGGGCCTGAGAAGGTATAAAACTCCGTAAAACCTCCTAGAACACCGGATGATGCTAGTGATAGGTTTAGGTTTTGAACCTGTGAGATCTGATAACCTTGGGTTTCTCCCCAACATCTTCATGCACCCAACATGCAGATGCTTTTTCCCTGATTCTGTTAGGCATAACTGGCTCAGAGAGGGGTGGTGAGGATGAAGGGGCAGCAGTAGCACAGAGTATCTTTCCTTCTTCACATCTGAGTCCCAATCTTGCTGTTATCCAAGCATGTATTTTGTGATTGCAATTGAAAGAGAAGACTTTTCAAGCTTTAAAATTCCCTAGTGAAGAAAATACTGGGCTTTTTTATTGCCTTCTCTCTTTGTTTATCATATTTAAGATGAGCAGAAATGGAACTCTTGATGAGATCCTCTCCTGATAGCGGCTGGCAGTACTCCACTGACTTTGAAGAGTCTCTGCCAAGTTATACTCAATATGATCAGGCTCATTTTGGAAAGAACTGTGCAAACAAATTATCATGGAGTGAGATGTTGGAGTTTGTGATGAATCATAATGTTGCACCTAATATTTAGCAATGGAATTTGGCTTGGTTTTCAGGGTTCATGCTGAGTATCACATCTGGTGTGATGGAAACTTATATCCACTACATAAAGTTTAAGAAAACTTTTATCAAATTAATTCTGGTGGCTGCTACCTTAAGTTACTGATTTGCTTGGTGGGATGCAGAGTTTTTATTAGGATTGTAAATACTGGGTGTTGGTATCATGCTTCTGGCAGTTGATAGAGATATACGTGGCCCCAAGGGATGTTCAACCCATATCACCCCCAAAAAAGGAGGGGCAGAAAAAAAAAAAAGAGCAGCAGTGCCCTTATCTGCAAGCATTTATAATAGACCAGAACTTTGCATTAATAGGAATTCCTTCTGTAAGGCAGCATACCTTTCTTGGGGCATATCTTTTGTTTGTTGATGAAGTACAGCTTGTGAGGATGTTCTCAGGAGTTTGGCATTAAAGTTTGTGGGTGCCAGGATGTCATGACTTCTCCCACTAACTTTTGTGTTTGATGTACAAATATGAAGCATGCAACTCTGCCAAATATAAACTTTTCTCTCTTTTTTTTTTTTTTATGAGGGTTTTGAGAGAGAAATACTGACTACTGAAGGTATCACAAATCTTGATTTTTAGTCATAATAGAGACATGGAGCCCAAGCAAAGATGACCATAATCTTCCAGCACCTTTGCCTTTGTAGATGCTTCATAGAGCTTTAAATAATTATATTAAAAACCTACAGGAGACAGTCACACCAAGCTTCTGTTGATGCTATTGTCAGTGGAGCTATACAATTATAGGAAATGGTGGAAAGTCCTTTTTCAGCAAAAAAAATCTTGTGTAGACACACAGTATTTACAGACATTGTTGGAAAAAAAAAAAAGAAAAAAAAAAAGAAAAATTATGCTTAGGATAGACCAGAATGAGAAAATGAGAAAGGCACTGAGTTTACCAGCAGGAATTCATGAAGTCTGTGTGTCGCTGGATTTATTGACAGAGACATTAAGAAATAACTACTGATTTAGGGCAAACTAATTTTGGATTCTCAAACAGAGATGAGTCAAAAGCTAGTGACATGCAGGAATTAGGCACAGAACACCTTCTAATGATGGGGACATCTATTATTCTGTCTGTTGATAGCTTACTATGTGCTTGTCACTTTCCAGTCTTGTCGGTCTATCCCACACAAACCTGTGTCTAAGAAAGGAGATGTGTAAGAGGGCAAATAACAGACTGGGTATGATTTCTCCAGTGTCAAATGCCTTGGAGATGGATCTAACTGATTATGTTTTTATTTCTATGTTTTAGATGTGTCATATTTGTATATTTATATATAGAGCTATGTTGTATTTTATACTTTTTGACATGGGAGAAAAACCAACATCTAAACAAGAGTTTAAGGGGAAAAAAACCCCTCCCTTCTTTACCAATACTGTAAAATTCAATTACAGAAGTGTAGTCATATCAAATGCAGGGTTATTTATTTCCTTCAGCTGTGAGTTTTTCAGGAATGAAGGAAGAATGCATCCATTTATGAAGAATTTGATATAAACCACGAGGGAATCAGTTCTGATCCTGTGGGGTTTTTTACATGAAATTTTTCACATGAGGACAAAGAACAACTCAGAATCAGCCCTATAGCCAAAAATATGTGAAAACTTAAAAGCCAAGCAGAATAATTGGATCTTTGCTAACAAACTGACAGAAATTGTCATAGATAATCAGATTAACATGGCAGAAAGCCCTGAAAACAGTGACAATGTAATGTTCATTTCTTACTCACAGGAAACTTCAAATTTAACAAGCCAAAGAACAGGCTAGCTGTGCATAATGTCATTATCAAAGCCAAAGCAATGTTTGTTGTCTCACCTATGTCTCTCTCTTAAACCTTCTGAAGAAATGGAACACCTAAAAGTGCTTTCCAGAGGAACCTCGTTATTAATCCCCATGCCCGAAGTGTGTGCTGTGTGCCTTTCCCAATGGTATCTTTCATGGCTACATCTGTCTGCTCAGTGGCCTCTCTCATTTTGCAGAGGAGCTGGTGTGCTCCTCTCACAGTCAGAGCTAGGCCACAGAGGCAGGCAATGGCCATCTGAACCTCTTCTCAGAGTGGTGCCTTCTGAAATAATGGTAAAAAGCAGCAAGTGTTTATTTGGTATTTTTAGCAAGCCCAAGCATGTAAGAAAAGTATTTCCCAGAGCTGTTGTGTGATGATAAGATAGGTATGCAGAAGACTTGTACAACCTATTTGAGCCTTTCACAGCCAAAATTAAGATACACTAAGAAAGAAAAAAGGGGTAAAAAAGCAGCAAAAAGACAAACATAAGCCTGTTTCCAAATCCTTCCCCTTTAGATATCCAATATAGTGATAGCAATATCCTAATTCTCCAAGTGTGTATTTGGGAGCTTTTAATGTGTGAACGGACTTTGTCTTTAAGCCTGGGTTTTGTGGAAACCTGTGTTCAATTTCTTCAAACTGCCTCTTTTGTCTTAGGCAAATCACTTTAATTTTCCCCTGTCTCAAATCGCTACAGTGTAGCACAGATAGATTAAGTTTTCTGGAGATATCCGAAGTATCAATGCCACAAACCCTCCAGGAAAAGACTCCTTTGATCTTGCAGCAAGAAGAGCCCTACTGAAGCTAATGAGACTGAACATGCAGGATAAGTGCTGCTCTAGGTATAATAAAGCTACTGGAGAGGTGGGAGGGAGACTAATTTTTCCTGCATCTAGATTGCATTTTGTTGGTGAAGGGAAGATGGAAATCCAGGTGGATCCAGTTTTATGTCTGAAATGTCAGTACGTTTTTGTTAGGCTGCTTATGTATGCATCCTTTTCTCCCTGCATTCCTCGTGAGGATATAAGCTATCCTCCCATCTCCTCCAGTGACCCAGCAATGAATAATTACCTCTCCTCCACAGTGTTTAATCATGCTGGTATTTTACATGGCACAGCTGTGTTGCGTTTGCTGCTGCTGGAATTAAATATGCCTTATGGTTTTCACCTCAAAAAGGGCTGATTCTGCAAGGTGTAGCCTGCTTTCCCTGCTGAGAAGTGCCAGCTGGCACTCTGGGTGGCACCTCCCAGCTCAACTGCAGGTCTTGGGGCTGGGTCCAAATATCAGTTGGTTGATACCTGTGGCCTGTGTGGTGTATAAGGTTGGCTGAGGAGGTCAGTTTGCTTCAGTAATTGTCATAGTTGCCTAAATAACAAAATACTACAAAATAAGTCTGCTCTTAGCTAGTTATTTGCTAGCCAGCAGGGGTTCATTACTGTGTTGTGGTTGTGTTATGTACAAAAGCATGTAATACAGCATATTGGATCCTTTGTTTAACACTTAAATGACAAATATGCACCAAGGCAACTACAAGCAGCTTGTCAGCCTGAGGTGAAGCCCCCTTTAAACATGTACAGGTTCAAACAAGCTGCTTTAATAAGCAAGCTCTTATAATTGCAATTTTTGTAAGACACTGACCTGGTTCATTTTCAAAGCAAGAGCTCATCTACAAATTGCTCTGTTGACCAACAGGTCTTTTGTTCTAGTATGGTCTTCCCTTCTGGAGAGTGAAAGGCATGTCAAGACCCCTAAGGGCAAGAAAGAGTCATAGCATTGATGCTGCAGGTCTGTCTGTGCTTCAGCAATTATGTTCCAAACTTCACAGAAATTGAGATATCAGGGACCTGTGGGGTCACCCTCATATCCTGAAGTTCAATTAGCTTGCTTTATTGGGTTGATACGTCCTATACATCAAAAGTTTACAGAATAAATTGACAATGCCAAAAGGTTTGCAAATGACATTTTAAGCAATCCTGGCCATCAGTACAGGCTTTGGATTTACAGTCAAGGACTATGTGTTTTGATTGTTTTTGAGTAGCATGGATCATTAATGTAGTATGTCAAGAACTGTATGTAAGCTTTTGTTTTGGTATAGTTTTATTTCTGGTCTCTGAAATTACTTCTGCTTTGGACTAGTGTAAATTATACTGGTGAGTATGTTAACTAGCTAGGGTTAGACGTTTTAAAAATAGGTTTTACTTCCTAATTAAAAAAGTGTGGAAACTCTTTGTGTTTCATATTTTCAAATTTGGGGAGATTTTTGTATGCATGCAGTTTGGGGACTTAAATAGGTGAGCTTGTGCTGGGTACTGTTCAACACAAATGGAGAGTCAAGTTCTTCCTCGAGATCTACCTAGGACAGACAAAGCCAGGCTGCTCAATCAGCAGCATTGCAGCAGCAGGTGTTTGAAGGTGGAGTGATGCCATGATATGAGCTGACAGGACTAAGCAGGTGTTCAGTGTAGCTTAACTATTGGATGCAGGGGCAGAACAGTATATGCCACCAGCAGAAACACCTGTTTTCAGAAAAATCCTATTGGCTAGAAAGAAATAAGGAATACAGAAAACTACTATGTGAGTGTGGGTTTTGTGGTTGTTCAGATTCAAAGGCATGGCACGATGCTTCATCTTCCTACGCAAACAGCTGTGTGTATATGTGCCTCAAATGTAGTTTTATTTTAAGAGTAACTTCTTGGGCTGATTTTTTTTTCTCCTTCATCAGAACTCTACTTAGATATGTATCAGTTTCAAGAAGACTCACTGAAAAAAATTACTGAGTGTAAAATGAGATCCCTAGTTTTTAAGAGAGACTAATTCTAGAAGAGGTAGTATTTTAAGGACCTAAGTGTTCCTCTGAGATGTGCAACCCTCAGGTCCTCTGCCTGTTTCAGCAGGCTGCCACTTTACAAGCAAATGCCCTAAATTATTGATGGTTTCATGATGGCATTCTCAGCTTTTCAGGTTTGAGCTGCCATAATTTGTGTTGATAATATGCATTATCCAATGTAACAGTGACTGAATTTGTAGCCTGGGAATCGAGCCCCTTGTGTGGGATGCTGTGAGCAGAGCAACCTGAACTCTAACTTTGCACCACTTATCGCTGTTCTGACTGAAAGCTCAATTTCTTTTAGGTCCTGTTAGCATGTATATACATAGAAAAATGATGATTCTAGCAAATGAAACATACAAAGCCTACACCATATAGTAAGTTCAACTACAGTTAAAGTCAACAAGAACTTGTCAAATGGGAATGTCTTATCTTCCTCCCTGCTTCCCTTTCTTTTAATCTGGTTTTTCCTCCTTTTCCCTGGTGTCCTATTCCCTTCCTCTCACCTTGTGTTTCTTGTCCTCCATATAAAATGTTGCAAGCTTTGTTTCATCTTGCTGAAGAACAGAGGAAAAAAAATTAATCTCAGTTCCTTTCTGCAAGATGAAAGAACAATGTCCCATCATTTTAACTGATGTTCAAGTCAGGCAAAAACTAAAGAATCTGTGTATTTAGAAAGCAAAACAGATTGTAATTGATACTCCCACTAGAAGTAATAATCATTGAATGCTGCCAGGCAGTGCTTAGAAAGGGGGAAAACTCTTTCCTAATACTTCTGGATGAAAAATATAAGGAAATAAATTAATTCTTGATATGATTCTTATGAAAATATCCAGAAATTTTTGTAAGAGTGGAAGGAAAACAGCATAAGGGAAGAAAAAGAGCACAGAAGAAAAACGGCCTGTTAGAAAGGAAGATATGATTATGCCTTTTAGCAGTGTCAGTGCTGACATAATTAAGCTGTGTAGGTCCTGGCTTGTGAGCAGTTACTGGCAGAAGCAGCAGTGCTTCCTTTGTACCAAGTCTAATTCCTTACTGATGACTTATTAATGCTTCCACTCACTTTGCAGAGGTGGAAGCAGCTGCACAAAGCCTCCACCAGCAGAGGTGGGTGCAAAGCATGAAATGGGTGCTGGGGAACAGTGAAGAGAATTGCAGATAGTGTTTTAAGTCAGCAAACTTTTAACACCTTACTTTAAATTGGATGGTTGAGGGGATGATTAATCTAGCAGACTGTCTGCAAAGTAGGGGCTTTGGCACCCACACCAGCTTTGATTTTTTCCCCCACTTCCCTTTCATTCCCACCCTGGTGCCACAGTGAGACCTAGCTGCTTGCCAGCCTCTGCTTTGAACATCATGATGCTAGTTTCCCTTCCCTTCCACCCAAGGCTTTTTCTTCTTCTTCCCATGTGTTTTTCCTTTAACCCAGAATATTTAGTGTTTGGGTTCATAGCAGGGCCCCAGAGTGTTCTGCCTTGGCAGGACTGAGTTAGAGGAGGTGGCCAATGCTGGCAGAGAAGCAGCAAGGAACAGTGATGCTGCAGGAACAACCTGATCACAGCACTGTGGCCTTGGAGCTTCTCCTTTGGCTGCTTTGTGTAAGGTGGCAGTTTCACAGATTTGCTTTGGTGCTGGCAAGAGCTGTGCCAGGAAAGCAGCCCTTTTTTGCCCCGTTGCCATATACTCCACCTGCTTATTCCTGCCTATGCCACCAGGTCATCCTGTGCCTGTGCCTTCACTTGTGTGACTGGTGCAGAGAGGGAGACTGGAGGAGTGTTTCAAGTTGGAAGTAACCACTCTGGGTGATGCAATGTGATGTGTGAGTACTGTGCCTCCAGGCTATGGCATGGTCTCTCCTTGTTTGTCATCATTTCTGCTATAGTTGTAATTTGTGTCACAAGAGAAAGGGCCTTCTTATATCCAGCCTCTGTCCTTCTCCAAGTGGCTGAATAATGCACCCCTCAAACTACTTATTAAGACTGTTTCCTGAAGCATCTGACTTATCTCAGGTTTATCTTACCCTGAAACCTCAAGTATGACCAGTAACTGAATATTTAGAGAGGATCATAGAATCATAACAAATAGGACCCCTAAAACATCAGGAGACAAAGAGACTGTCTCATCCCTCTCACTCCAAGCTACTGAAAACTTGAATTCCTCCTGCTTTAGGAAATCTCTCTCCTTTCTCATGTCTCACAGCACTACTACACAGAGGTTGTGAGAGCAGCTGATGCTCCCTGCTTTCCTGGGGCACAAAATGCAGCAGCCTAGAATGCAAGGCAATTGGGGCCACTGCAGAAACACTGAAATTAGTTTGCAAATGTGTCAGTTCATGCATTTTTTAAAATGGTGTCAGAAAGGGTGGCTGTCATTTCAAAAGGCATTTAATAGGCATTCCAGTTTGTCTTTTTTTTTAATTGCACAAAAATGCAGTGAGAAGGAAAACTGTGAGTGGGAGATTAAATAGGACAGTCTGTCTACAATAAAATGGAGTTTCTTTAATTAAATCTGCTCAAAAGTTGCTGAAATTTTATTTGCTTTATCTTACCATTTAGTTTCTGAAAAGAGGGCAGAAAGGGGTATGTTCACATAAAAAATAATTTATTAGTGTCATCTTCTGTAGGTGTCTAACAGGCTGATGTTATGGTAGAGTTCCTGGCAGAGAAATGATTGACTCACAAAGGCTTCAGGTTTGCTTAAATCTTGCCAGGATCTGCGTATGTCATATCTGAATCCATGTGCTGGCTTCTGAAATGCACTTGCTATTCAACAGCACAAAGAAAGACTGTAAAAACTAAAGAACATTCCCTTAAACCCTGGCTATTAGAGTGATATATTTCTTACTATTTGCAAGGGAAATCCATAGATCTGTGACTCACCAATTCACAAAGTACACATGGACTTCTAGAGAGACAAGTATGTGATGGTACCTAAATCAATATAGCTGGCTGCCCTATAAAGTTGATGTCTATAGTCCACATTGTCTCCAACTGTGTCTTAATGACTAATTTTTAAACAGTTAGGTCCTATTAGTTTTTTCAGTCATTTATCCAAACTGTGGTGTTTACTTTTCCATAAAAGGAAGGTGAAAGTAAAATGGAGGTGAAATTTCCATAGACCTCACCTGACAAGCAGCACATAATGAGTTGTGTTAATGATTCTGCTTCCTCTGGAGCAAATTGGAGACTTTAACTGCTGTAGTTGGTAATTAGGGATTTCAACTGTTCTGCATGGAATGAAGTTGAGCTGACAAAAAGGTAATTACACTGCAGTGCATTAAAAAGCAGGTACTGTGCATATAATTACTGGAGATTTTGAGTGTGTGTGTGTTTTCTTAACTTCATAGTCATCCCCTAACAACAGAAGCAGGGATGCCTGGCACAGGGTGCTTGCCAAGAAAAGTAAATTAGGAAGGTTATTTCAAACCAATGTTTTCCTGTGTTCAAAGCCAAACTTAACAAATGGTCACACACTTCTGAGAGGGGGAGTAAGAAATGAAAAGAGAACCAGAGAGTTGAATTTCTGAAAGTATTTTGTTTATGTCTGTGTGGTTAAATTCTGCCCTTGCTTTACCACTACTACTAACACAGCAAAACAGCAGTATACAAAGGCATCTCAGAAGGCTTTCAACATTGATTTCCATGAGGGGCTGTCTGCCATGCAGTGGCCATCTCTATGGAGCCAGGCTGGAGCAGCAATAGCACTGCATTGGTGCTTCACACAGCAACAGCAAAGCTTTACAGAGATGGGTGCCCCTGCCCAGTGCCTGTGCCAGAATAAGAATTGTTGATTGTCAAAAGCACTCTTGTCTCTCTTGTGGCCTTCTGGTTTTGGCATCTAATCTGTTTAAGTTTGCACTGAATCTTTCTTTATAATTTGATATATGCTATCTGATGTCTTCATCTCTGTTGCATCCCCAGCTTCTGTGTGACAGCAGCTCCCTCCCCAGCCCTTCTCCCTTTGCCTTTACATGGACAGCTTTGCTCTTCCTCTGCCAGGAGGAGTGATTCTGTGATTCTCCTTTCCTTCTTTTCATCCATCTTGAAAGAGTCAGGAACATGAGAGCAGCTCTATTCACCTCCAAGATCATTTATTCCTAGGGCATCCTTGCCCATGCAGAGCCACTGGCGCAGTCAAGAGAAAAGGCCATCTGTGTCAGCAGTGACAGTCATTTGCTATGAAGATTAATTTGGAAGTTCCCATTGACGAGACTCCTTTGTTGCAGTCCTGCACGGCTGCTGACAATAAGGCAGTTCACCAGTGGGCTGATAACTCACCTCCTGGTGCAGCGAGTCCTGGGCCAAGGCACTGGGCTGCCCATGCCATGATGTCTCCTCACTTCCATCCAGCTTGGCAGTATATGCATAGCTTATACCTCTGGTGTTTAAATTGCTGGATCAATCAAGCCAGAGATTGGTTTAATGGAGAAAGTAATGGCATTTGTAAGCATATTCAATGTATATTCATATTTTTGCGGAGCAAGGTGGGTTAGCATCTCAGCCTATTGAAAGGTGAGGAGCTCTGGGCTGGGTTTCCTCACCAACTGTGATCACTGACCTGAAGCTACCTCCTTGATGTTTTGCATTAGGAATGTATAAATTCAGCAAGTTAAACACTGTTAAAGGATGCTAGCTGCTGCAAAGAGGTGCTCAGCAGGATGCCAGGCACTGCTCTGTCTCCCCATCCCAGAGAGCTCATGTTTCATCTCTGAGCAGAAAGAAGGGTGGAGAGATTTCCCGTGCAGTTTCCCACACTTTCAGTGTGCATACAGAGATCATCAGGAGTGACTGTGTCTAAATTAAAAGGGAAAATGATGATACTGTTCTAGTATAATGATGAGTAATTCATCCATACCTGAATAGATCGAATTAGCCTAACAAGACATTACCCAGCAAAACACTTCTAGGTACAATACACAGAAGATGAATTTGTAGTTGTCTTCTGTAGATAAGTTGAGGGCATTAGATAAAATTATTTCCTGTGTAGTCAAATACATCACCAGCAAATATTGTTGATATGCAAACCTCTCTTAGGGAGAGTAATTTCCACCTGAGGAAAAGCCTTGCTCAATCATTAGCAAACCAAGAGTAACAGTGAGTGCAAAGGAGGTCATCTTTTTACTGACTGTCCAAATTGTGAATCTGCTGCTGTAGTGATGGCAGTGAGCATCCTGCCTGAGTGAGGAGCTCTGAACTGCCTTCTGAGGAGGTAGCACTGAGAATAAGGTAAATCTGCTCGTGCTTCATGTCCTAAATTATTAATCTAGCTTCTCCTGCCACTTTAGAATTGTAACATTATTTCTGAGGTCTTAGGGCAGGCAGGTTTGCTCTGCCACCTTAAAAACCTCAGTGTCTTTCATGTTCTTCCCTCCAGCCTCTCTTATAAAAAAAACCTCAAACCCCTGGAGATTTACAACCAGCACTAACGAGCTACTCCCAGTTGTATTTTCTTGGTTACAAATACATGGTAATTCCATGGTTTTTTTGACATAGAAATTCCTTTTTATACTAGTCTGTGTTGTCTCTAATGCTGAATCCAATTTGCTTATGCTCAGATACAATTTTATCCAAAAGCAAGACTATTGGAAATTGGATTCTTAATAGAGCAAAATGGTTGCAACAGAATAACTAAGATTATATCTGCAGTTATCACTGTATACTTTGTATCTTAACAATGGAGGGATCATTGCAGATAAAAAAAGAATGCAGTTCTGCATTACAGGATGCTGTTTACTGTGTTAGGCAGAGTTATCTGAAAACTATCCAAAATGTTTAGTGCAGTATAACATGATGTCAGTTCTATTGTAAGTAGCAGTGTTATAGGGATAGGGAATGCTTTGATTAGACAAGAGGGAACAAGATGGTGCTGATGAAATTCCTCCAGATCAATAGGTCCTGGGTTAAATATTGCCATGAGATTTGCCATTTCAGGGTCTGCAACCTCAAGTAGCTTGCACTGCATTGATTTTTATTCTTTTTTTTTTTTTTTTCACTAAACACATTCTCAACTACTTCCTGATCATGAGAGGCTATATTTTTATTTCTATTTTTGGCAAAATCTTAACTTTTTAGTGCAATTCTACAATAGTAGCCAATATTTTGATGTGCCCTGGGCCATAGCAACTTGCTATAGTCCATCAGCAGATTTAGTTCAGAGCATTTAGGAAGGGAAAAGGCACAGAATTTTAAACAGTTGTTATAATGAACAATTATCAGGGCCCCTTGTCTTTTCCTTTGCCTTCTTGTCACTATCAAGATGTCACTAGAGCCTTGGATACCACCACTCAGCCATGGTGCTTTAAATCCTGTTTGCAGTCCAGGACACAAAGGTCACCAGGGTCTGATATCGTGTTAAAAGCATGGAGCCTGGGGAAAAGCTAAGAATGAGATATTTGCTTGATTGCATGTTTTTCAGTGTGCTAGCCTCTTCCTTGTATTGAGAGCACTGAAGCAGCAGTGCTCAGTATGACTTTGCAGACCTGGATTTTGGGTGCAGGGTAGCAAGATGTGTCAGGCTCCTGTCACACACACTGGCCGTGTTTTATGATGAACAACTGCAACCCTGAAACTTTCACTTTCCTTAAATTGTTGCTCATTTTCCTGAACGAAGTTAATTCCAGGAGCTTTCCTATGGCTTGTTTGATGTGGACTGTCTGAGGGAGAATGGGAGATCAAATTGGACTTTCCTGCTACTTATTATAGATAGATATACTTTCAGCCAAGCAGCCTTGAATCTTTCCTGTAAACAGGACACATTTGTGTTTAACAGTTGTACAAAAGAAGGAGAATTCCTCACCAAAGGAAGCAATTTCCACTCCTCACTAAGCTGGTATGTGGTTTAAACAAACTAGTCCTTGCTAATTCTGACTTTCTCTAGAGATGGATATTCACCCTTCAGCAAATGTGGAAAAAAGAGACTATTACAAAAAACAAATCTTCTCTTAATATCTCTAGTTCTCCCTAGATCTTTTTTCTGCTGTGCCTC
Source organism: Bucco capensis (assembly GCA_013396975.1). NCBI lineage: Eukaryota > Metazoa > Chordata > Aves > Piciformes > Bucconidae > Bucco > Bucco capensis. The sequence continues at coordinate 128,028 of VWZO01007857.1, forward strand.
AGTAGTACAGGTTCATTTCTATCTGTATATCAGAGATCACCATTAAATGTTATAGGCTTACTTTGCCACAAACAAATGCAGTTTCACCACTAATTTTAACTCTGGGCTAATAAAAACCAGCTTCAGCTGGACCCTATAATGACACCCAACTGCCTGGTCTTATGAATCTGCAGGCTATTTCTAAGCTGTGTTTTTTATATCTCTTCAAAAAAAAGCTCACACAAATTTGGAAAAGGCTTAAGGAAAAAGGTATGAGAGTGATGCAAGGCTTGGAGAGCATGCCTTTTAGTGGGAGATTAAAGAGGCTTGGTCTACTTAGTTTATCCATGGGAAAGGAAGTCAATTTGATGATAGTCTAGAAGAACCAAAATGGAAAAGAGACTTCTGATACTAGATAGCATTTTGATCTCTGTATTTTTTATTCTGTTAGATCAGAGGATTTGATGCTGAGTTTAATATGAAAAAAAGTTACATTATGGGTAATTAATCTTAGTAGCAACTTAGGAAGAAGTGAATTTTTCCTCACTTCTAAGTCTTTAATTCAGTAATACCTACCTCTTTTATATATGTTTATTCTTTAATATATTATAAGGCAAAGAAAAATCAATACAGGTGATGCCAAGACTGAGAATCTGTGTAAAAGTTTGTTATGGCTCAAGCACACGTTTTAGGCTTAACACAAGAGGAGCTGGTTGGTGTTGTCTGGCCTGGGTTATGTGAAAGGGCAGAACAGGCAACCAGAATGCTGCCTTCTTGCCTTACAAAAATAAATCTGAGACTAAGACAGTTAATAAAATAGGCTGTTACGAATCAAGAGGTGCTACTAAGCAAGAAGTAGGTAGTAAAAATGTACATGAGGAGAGAAATGACCAAATCAAGGATTTTCATCAGGAGATATATCCTTGTCTTGTTTCCTTCCATCCTAGCAAACCTTGTCAATTTGAATGACTGGTGATATTGAGCTGATAATAGACAGTTATGCTTTACTGGCTCCATAAACATATGACAGTTGTGCAGCAGTTAAGCTCACAGACCGGTACGGGTTATCCTGTCAGTGAAAGGCTGGTTAGTCCAATGATTTGACAGAGATTGATTAAGCAATGAGTCTTGACAAGGCTTGCAACATCACTGCAAAACAATCAGACCTCTGGGAACCTTTAAGATCACCATCATAAGCCTTGGATTCCCATGGGTGTATTTATCACAGGGGATTCTCACCACAGAGTGGCTATTAATACACAGTTGTTTGCATTAGAATTATTTTGCTGCTACTGCTCAAGTCCCTTGGAAGGTTCACCTGGTTTGTTTGACTTGCTAGCAAAAAAAGACAGTAATGCTGCTGACTTTAAACTCTGCTTCTTATGCTTAATATTGCTCCTTTTTCTGCACCCAGGTACAAACAGAAGATCCCATGCTACCTATCTTATTACATTTACACTGGCAAGTAAAAAACATTGGCTCCAGCAGTAGGGCTGTCAGGGATTGATGGTCCAGCACTGATGACCCATCTCTCCTTCTAAAGCAGTCAGCAGGTGAGAAGCTCTCCTATAGATGACCTAAAAAATCTGATATATCCAGTGACAGCTTTTTTCCCATGCTCTGCCAGAGACAAGAGTTTTCTGTGACATTATGGTGCAAATATTCTTTAGAAACTCAGCTTATTTTTTGCATGGCAGATTAAAAAAGGAAACAGCTTTCTCTGCCAAATTCAGGAGGCAGAGGCTTTCGAGCAGCATGCCACAGCTGTAGCCTCTGCTTGCCAGAGTGGAACAAAAAGGATTGCCTGCTTACACCTCTGCATACATCTGTCATCCATGCAGCAACATTGCCACTTGTACCTTCTTTACCCTTTACTCTCTGCCTGTGCTCGCTTACCTGGTCTGCACTGTGCTCTTGACCAAGGCAAAATGAAGATCAACTTAGATACTGAAGAGTTCACGTGCTGCTAGAATTCAATTTCTCTGCTTATTGTTACACCTTTCTAGAGCAGAAGAAAACAGAAGTGAAACTATTAGTCTTCACATTGTAGGCATCACATTGCATGAGGAAAGTTTTTCCAGAGCTTGATTAGCTTAAACACACGGTCATGTTAGTTATACTGCTGTAGCTCTTGTATGAAGCTAGTCTACACACATGCAGCCCAAAGCCTGGGCAAAGCATTTTTCCCATCTGCAAAAACCTCTATGGGCATACCTTGAGTGACTCAAGCTCTTTCCATTAAAAAAAAAATAATTTGGATTAGAAGTTAGCTCTTTATTTCAGTGGGCTTTGGCTTTGATTGAAGGTGTCCCTATGCAGTACCTGGGAGACCTGAAATAGATATGAATGAACTGCTTCTCAGCAGCACTAATGCAGCTCTGTGAAGTGCTGCTGTGATGTGGCTATGCTGCTGTGCTCCCCAAGTGTCCTGCTTTGTCCTGTCTTGTGTTAATGCTTCTTGGGGTACAGTGCAAGAGGTAAGAGTGCTATGTAAGTGGTCCTCATTCATGCAAATAGTGCTCTCATCATCACTGTAATGATTTGTGTGGTGCAAGGCTTGAAGTTTGATCAGCCCTTTTTCCTAATTTAGGATTTTTGTATAGGTCTTCTAGGAGAGTTTCCAGACTATGCTTTGGGAGGAATGAACAGGACAGCAGAAGGGGGTCTGAATTTTTTGAAAGCTAGAATGAGAATCTTCTCAGTTTAATAGCTGATTACTTCTGTATATTCAGTCTGCAAGGAATCTCACTAGATGGATAAGGCAATACCTGTAGACCCAAACTACAAGTTTTTGCATACGTAGACACAGGATTTTACACACAAGACAAAATTTGTGGGTGTGTTTTTGGTTGTTGGTTTTGGGGGTTTTCTTTAAAGGTGTATAGTAAAGAAACTGAGAACAGATTGTAGAATATGGATATTCTTAGAGCCATTTTAGTAGCTTAATCTGATACAAAGAATAGAATTTAGCAGTATTTCAGTCACTATTGCTTTTGACTGGATTTAAGATAGTTTCACTGGGAGGGAGGGAATATTAAAAGTGGATTATGTATTCTGCAAGTGTAATAAAGTGTTAGTTCAGTAGCACCCCTTATATGAGAGTGGCCTTTCCAAAGCCAGTTGAAGTGTTATCTGTTGAATAATGATGCAGTGAACAACTATTACCTTCTTGCCCTAGCATCTGTCAGACTACATATCTTCTGCATCAGTCATTCTGCATAGTGCAAAATGTCATTTTAATAGAGCAGTGGCATGGGATCAATAGTGCCTACTTTGTAAATTAAATTTTTCTTGTACTGCTTGCTGGATCTTGAGGAGATGACAAAGAAATCAGAGTATTCAGAGGAATATAAAAAATGAGTAAAAATATGTTTCAGTAGTATTAGTGAAGCATCCAGTGTTAAGGAGTTTGCTGTCCTAGGACAGTATTATAATCTGAGACAGAGTTAAGTCTGTCTAAATGAATCAATTCCATGTAACCAATGGAGAGCTGGGGATCCTAAGGTACTAATTCTATGTGAAAGCACTTTTGGGTATTGCTTTCTTTCTCTAAAAATACATAGCATTCTGATGTTGCATTTATCTAGGCATTGCATTCAAACCAGAAAGGAACTGCAGTGGAGCTCAGTACTGGAGCTTTTCTGAAATTGATATTTGTTGTGAGAATCTTAATGAGAGTTTTGTTTCGGTTGTTGGGATTGTACTTGTGTGGATTCTCTCATCTCTTTGGAGGACTGGGAGTAGAATTAATGGCTGAAAACTACCTGAGCGAGCAGAGAGAGTGGTGTGCACTCTGCTTTCAGACTAAGTCTTTTTCTCCTCAGAAACTCAGTTCTAATTGAAGAAAAGGATGCCTGAAAACCTTCTTATGTTATTTCTGTGCTCATCATTGCTCTCAACATGTCAGTGGGATGAAAGCCTCTATAGAAGTGTAACATCATTATTATCATTCTTGTTTTCCTCACTATAGAGTGAAAAAGGGGTCATGGAGAATGTTGCTAACAAAAATAACTGGAGAAAAGGAGAGTAAAATATAGGTGCATGACCTCTAATGAACACTTTGACGAGTTAGATTGGAAACAAGGTACCAAGTATTTCCTTGCTCTGACTGAAGTCACTTCTGGCTGCAGAGCCACAATTAGCAGCAGAGAAATGGCAGCACTGGGTCAGACAGGTGGACCATGCAGAATTGTTTTCCCTTGTCTTGTTGGCAACATAGTAATAAAATATGTTTCAAACAAAACTCAGGAGTGAGGCAGATGCTTGTTGCCTCATCTTCGTTGCTTTTATATAGCTGTGACTTCTATGAGGTCCCTGGGGCCACATCATCTTCTCCCTACTGCCAGCACAGAGCCTGGTGAGGGGAGCTGGCAGAAGGTACAGCCATGCCTTGGCCTCTGGCTGGAGCCATGACCTTGGACTAGCTGATCCATCTCCCTGTGCCTGTTTTTCCCTGTTGTGAAAAACTGAGAGCAGAATAACTGAATTACCTTACAAGGCTATTGGGGGGTCTTAATGAATATTCACAGAGCACTTTGAGACCCTTGAATGAAAGAAGCTATAAAAATGCAAGATGTTATTATTTATTTATGAAGGTCCTCTGGGTTTTGGCCAACAGCATGAATTGTTGACATTTAATTATTGAAACAGTATGCCTATCAGACCCCTTATGGTAGGAAGAGATAAATAATGCAGAAGACTTCAGAAAACCTGGTCAATACCCTCTTGAGATCTGAAGCAAATACACCAGACACGTAGCTCCAGCCTAAAAAGAACTGAATACTTAAACCAAGGAATGAGATCAGTTGTTCTGAATGCTCTTTATACTTCTTGCACAATGTTCTACAAGTTATGTATTAGTCCATTACTTACAAGCAACCTTTTCTAAATGAATACTCACCTATAACGATCTCGTTATTGTGTGAATGTATTAAGGACCAGTGAAAATGTAGGAGTATTTTAAGTTATTTGAGAAATTATGATGTTTCTTCCTGATATCTTGAGACTTTAAGGATTTTAGAAAAAATTTATCATAGAAAAAATTAATACTTTTAAATATGCAATCAGTCATCTTGATATGAAAAGAAAAAAGGACTGAGATGCTCAGAATGCTTTTGAAGAAGCTGCTTAAAAAGGAGGAGAAGTCTGTGTGGTCACATTAATTATACAGTGTACTTTGGATGATGTTTTTCATCCAAGTGTTGCAAAGTTTTTACAACTGTTGAGGCTTAGTGTCACTGCAAAGCAAAGCACATAATTTACAGTGCTGATGGATAAACTGAGACACTGATGTGTTATGAGACAGCCTGTGACAGGTTCTTGGGTGCACAGCAAGGAAACAATAAGGGAAATGCTGTTCCTCCTCTCCAATCTTTATAGAAGGGCAGTGGTATTAACATTTACAGAGGGCTACTAGAAGGTAGGGTGTCTCTACCTTCAGGAAATCTACAAAACCAACACATTTTGCCCCATGTTCTCAATTGCTTGCTCATTTTAACACCTGGATTTTGGTGGCATGAAGATTTATAAATAGGTGCACTTGGCTGACTCTAGCAAGTTCCTCTTTATCTGATGCCGTGCTGCAGGCTGAGTAAATTTGAGATTAGAACTCCTCCATCTCTGTGACAAAGCAGTGATGTGTGGACATGCTGCTAAATGAAAATTCTGACCAAGCAATGGGGAGATTTTTTTTGCCAGCTCTCTTGCAAGACATTAATTCAGGAATTTGTCCATTGCAATAGATCATAGCGATTTTGACTAACTTAGAGCTGCTCATTAAATTATTATATTCTGTCATTTCAAGTAGAAACAGTATTTCTCTTCATTTCCATACTGAGGGAATGAAGCTCTGTGCAGAATCATGCAAAGTGTAATTTGTTGTCCTTTGAATAACTGGCATTGTCTCCTTAGCATCTCACCTCTTTCTGGCTGTCTCTTATTAAAGTGCTGACCATGTCTGACCCTGCCTCACTTATCAGATATGACAAGCTCACAGCCTTTAGGTAGTGTGACTCAGAAATAGTTGGGGAAAGGGAGAACAGCCAATTTCTGTGATGGCTGTAGAAGGAGATTAGTAAATTCCACAGATGTGAATGATTCCTTCAAGCAATGCAGCTACTGAGCTAGAGAATACTGAAGGAAGCTAATAACTCAGGCTAAGATCCCTCTGGCTGGGGCAAATGATGCTGCTGGATGCTGTTTCTTATCTGAGTGGGGGTTGGAAGGATGAAATAACATACTATTTTCTTTCTTTCTTTTTTCCTGTTGTCTTTCTCCTTAGCTATTGTAGTAGAGAGTAGCCATTGTACATTTATGTTTGATATTTCCAATATACTTGTAAAGTTTTGGAAATGGGACTGAAGGTTTATGTTGTCCTCAAACTGTTATACTGACTTTACTCCAGCATAAGTTAAAAGGATTTCCTTCACTTCACACTATATTCTACAAAAAGCTGCAAATGAATGAACAGATTTTTAAGAGCTTGCTGATGTGTTTTGCTCAACTCTTGCAATCAGGCTTTCAAAACATTTGCTGTGGTATTTAAATGGTAGGCATTTCACATGCTGCAAGTACATGGCTTTTTTGGGAGAGTTTAGCTATTGCACTGTTGAGCATGGCTTCCATTTGACTGTCACCAATAAGCACTATGGTTGCTGTGAAGTCCAGGAATTAAATTGTCTGTGCTGTAAACTAGGATATTGGAATATTGAAAACAGAAACCATACACCATACCACCAAATACATCTTGTACTTAAAAATCCAGTGCATTCTGAGATCTTGGACACAATGCAAAAATGTTCCCATTGTCAACATCTTCCTGTAATGATTCTGGTTAATTGTCTTAAAGCTTAAAGACAATCTCAGAGATGGGAAAAAAAGAATTTTTTTGGAAGATCCTTAAAAATGAATAAGAAGATCTAGAATCAATCTGTGGCTCAGGCATTGACATAGCTTAGTGATGCTAAATAAATCAGTTTCTCTTCCTTTGGCTTGTGTTTTTCATTGAAAGGGAGGAATGAGACTCTATATTTGTCTAGTTAGAAGGTATGCACAGTGCTCAGTGCAGTGGTATCCATAACTTGAAAAATATCATGAATTTAACAAGCACTTTAGGAGTACTGTGGTATGAGGCATGGCAAAGTGGGTGGAAAAAGATTGGGATATTAAAACTACTGCAGGTTTTGAGAACCAAGGTCTTGTATTAATTTCTTCCTGTCATTAACTTTCCTTGTCTAACCAATATTTTCTGTAGGATGTGAAGTCATATCTGCTATTGATTGCTGTACAGTCTGAAGCACAGATAAGTGTCAGCTTGCATTAAGCTGTAGTTAGACCTCTCCCTTCCCCCTCAGTGCTTTAATGCCATAAGTAGGTCATTGCAGAACTGGAAGCTGTATTTTTTTCCTTCTCCCCATGTGGCTGCTGGAATACATTTAATTGCAAAGCAGAGCATCAAAGCTGGAGTAGCCAAGCTCACCTCCAAAAGATAATTAGCAAATCTCTGTGCAGTGGGCTGGAGGGTGAGCTACAATTAGAGATGGATAAATATGCTGATGTTTTGACTCCTCACATTTTTTAGAAGTGTTCTTGTTTGAGTTTTCAGTAGATGGATGTTTTATTGGGCCAAAGCAGTGTTGAATTCACAGTTCAAATGCACTGATGGGTATATAGTCAAGTAACAGAGATGTAGATGGCTGCAATGCTGTATGTTGAAGCCTTGGCTAAAATGTGCAACAGAAGTAACAAACTGACACTGAGGAGAGAAATAAGACTTTACTTGCAACTGTGTCAGGTGAAGTTCCAGAGGCCAGCTTCCAGTAGGTATGTGTGCTAAATTGTGATTCAGCTTGTGATGGTTGATATGCTAAAGTTCAAAACCCAAACTTTTCTCTATACATAGTATGCTGAGACCTCATGTGACTGTTAAATGAGAGATTACAGAGAGCTTTTTTGGAGATAGCTGGGAAATTCAGAATGAGCCATGACTTGTCTCAGGATGGGATGTTAAAGGAGCTAAGGGCTCTGAGCACAGCAGGCCCAGGGCAGGTGCAGCCACATGGAACCTCCTCAGCCCAGGGTCTCAGAGGCATTCTGCACCTCACCCCACAGACCAGAATAGTGAGTTTGGCAATGCACATCAGATTGGAAATGGTGGGTCCAGCTGAGCTGGGGTCAGCCTCCTCTGAAGTTATGCTAAGCTGGAAATTACTTTACCTGATGTAACTCTTTGAAGCAGTTACATTAGGGGCTTTCTATAGGTCTGTATCCAGCCTTGGAACAAATGTGCATGCTGGCACTGTGCTGCTGGCTCTTGACTGCTACACTTAACTGGTTTTCTGAAATAGGATAATACAGCTAATTTCGTATGGGTTGGTTTTTTTTGTGGGGTTTTTTTTTTTGGTTGCTTGTTTTTTTTTGTCCTGGGCTGCTTGTCAAAAGCAAGTCTAGCTTATTCAGTTTCAGTTGAATCCAGATTGACCAATGCAGGGAGGATGTTAGTTTAGGGTAAAAGACAGCACTGCTCCACTGGAAAATGTTTAGAAATGTATAAATTTCCTCCACTTTATACCATCAAACCATTCAGTTTTATTGATTTGGGTATAAGGCCTCCAGTTCTTGAGTTTAATGAACCGTTTTTTCTGTAGGTTTCTAATCTCTGCAAAATCCTTTTGAGTATTTTTTTTTTATAATTTTTTTCCTCTTTTATGAGAGCCTATGACTGGATCTGCCACTAGCTCTGCTGGTTACATGTCCCTTTTTGTGCCTTAATTTGTGGAACAGGATAACACTACTTTCTTCCTTTGTGAAACCATTGAAGAGTTACAGCTGGAAAGAAAGCTCAGTATCATTATTTTTTCTTGCTGTGTGGGGAGCTCCTTTTCTGTGGCAGAAATAATAACATTCATTCTTCATTAATTTAAATTACAAATCGAAAATCAGTAGTTTCTCTGCAGAGACTGTGAGAACACCCCAGCTCTCAAATGCAGCATGCAGAGCCTTGGCTGATAGAGCTCAACATATTCCACTGGAGGTAATGAAGCTGTGATTTACAGCAGATAAGCATCTACAATATCTCTAAAAGCCCTCTCCACAATCTGTCACCTGCTATTGTGGGCTCAGCAGCAGGATGAGATAACAGGAAAGATAAGGAATTATGGAAAGGCTCATTTTCTTCTAACATAGGCAAAGGAACTTGGTCAGAAAAGCAAGGCATGAGCTGAGTCCATCTCTCCTCCAAGGAGCACTCACTCCACACCCTGTCCAATACCTGTTATCTTGGGCCTCTTATGGTTTGCCAAAACTGCAGGGCTAAAAATTATAAGCAAGCATTTCAGATACTGGTTAGTGGGAAGACAGCATGTGACACAGTGTGCTAACATGAGTTCCCTGAGTCTGTGCAGCACAGCTGTCCTGGACTGGGGGGTTAGAATAGCCCCAGCCTACATTTGCAGCCCATAGTGTTCAAAGACAACCACCCTGGGATACAGCATTGCCCTGCCTATTGCCTCAGCTCCATCAGGCCATGACAGCAGTCACAGACAGGGCAGACAAAGATGCCCATCTGGACTCTGTGCTACCTAGGAAAATCCTGCAACTTGCCTTGATCTTTGCCCAGTTGGAGTAAAGCAAAAAGAGCAGATGGCATTAAATAATTTGGTCAGTGGTATCTTCATTTTTCTTTCTGCTTTTGCATGAAGTCTGTGGTTTGGCACTTGCTGTAGATAGCTTTTTAAAGGAATCATATACACATAGTTGCAGAAACAAGCTATTGAATAAACAAGGTTTTGTATTCTTGATGTCTCTTGAAGTTGAGATGTACCACCTACTTCTCAGTGAGATTTTCAAGTATTTTATGTTTATTTTCACATTTACTGCAACTATTTTTATGAGAAAGTAATCAATAGCTTTTCAGCCTTCATCAATCACTTTTAGTTAAATAGCCTTACAAATGAACAGCATTTGTATTTTTAAAGATGAGAGCTTTTGAACAATGATGAATGATGTGGTTTACCTTTAAAAGCAAAACTTCTTTCCCTTAAGGTGTGAAGAACTTGTTTTCATTTGTTTTAAAAGACAGAGAATGTTGAATGACAGTGTTCAGCAGCTCTCTTCTGAAGCTGTATTTCTTTGTTTTCTATTTTTGTTGAGTGACCATGGAAAGATAATTGTTTAGTTATATTGGCTGGAATGTGTAAGATATCACTGCTAGGAAAGTGGTGTTCCCTTTTTCTGTAGGCATCAAACAGACACTTCATCAATCTAATCTAACACCTTAACTATTTTCCTTCCAGATATTTTATTTCTTTAATTCAAATGGCAAAATTACCACATTTTTTCCATGTGCTTGCTTTTTCAGACATCAATTTTGGTGATATATCTATTTCATATAATTAGAGATGCTATGACAAGCTGCAGATTTCCAGTTCTTCTCTTCAGGGAACCATCTCCTGGGCCATGAATAAAAAAATTAAAATAATGTATTTGCTGTAAAGTATAATTAGAAATTCCATAATGAAATAGGATGCTGAGATAGTGTACAAAACCACATTAGGTGTTTCCTTGAACTTGCATTTCTAAGTTATGTGGAAGCTGATCTTGTAATACTGTCCTACCATTATCTTCTGTCTGAGATCCCATAACTAGGGATGAGCTAAGTAGTTTCAAAAAATTAAAAATTTCCTCCTTAAACCTTGGGCCTGTATTAAAACTTAACCTTTTCCAGCCACTGCATTTTTTGGATGTGTTGTTTTCCATGTCTGTTATCCATTCAGAATAGGAAAGGGAAGTACCAGAAATGCAACAGGAAATTTGGATGAAGATCTATAATAACAGAAAAAGTCTCTCAGAGCACCAGCTGAAGAGTCATTATTCACCACCTTAAGTTCAAAATGACATAAATTTGAACCTGGCTTTTGATCCTCAACCTACTTAGATGTGCAGAAATGTTTGACTAGAGAGAATCTTTAAGTGATTGTCATAGATATATGTGACACATCTAAATGAAACTGACGCATTTCCTTTCCTGAACTGGGAGTGAGATTGGCTCTAGGCTTTTCTTGTGATCTTGACATAAGGAAAAAAAAAAAAAGATGTTTTTTCTTGTTTTAATATTAAGATTTGCATTCCTGAATCATTTTGAGCTGTGCATCTAACACAACCCAGTTTTATGGATATTATAAATGTTAACAAATTCATGTATGTAAGAAAGGAGCTTGGGTTTGATGTCTCAGTTAACACTGGTCTTTAACTGGCCCATGGGGACACTGCTGACCTTTGTGTGACTCACTTTGATGCTGAGTGCTGAGCTTTTTTATCAAACAGATTTTGATTGCTTCCTTTTCTTGTCCAGTAAAAAGAACTAGATTTGTTGTAACCTCGTGGTATCTGTTCTCCATGATGGCTATAAAAATGTTGTCTACAAGAGGAGGTGAAATTGGTAGGGAGGTGCTCATTTTAATCAATTCTCTGAGGAGAGTATGACAAGAATGCAGCAGTCCCTAGCAGCAGTGATTTATGCTAACCTCTATACTGTCACTTCATTTAGATCATCCTATTTGCTCCCTGCACAGAGTAGAAAATACTATAGGCTCTGCAATTGGGTGCATTGCAGTTAGTGCCTTTAATCTGTATAACACACTCTTGTTCAAGTTAATTCACATTCTGTATTTTTTTATGTCCTCATGATCATAGAGGATTTGACTGGCTTGGGCGTTTATTCTAGAGATTTATGTTCCCTTTGGAATACAGACTTTACTGCAGAGTATTTTCTTCTATAAATATCTAATTAAAAATATAGTATTATAAAGTCTTGACTGGCAAAGCCTTTTATTTAGTTAACCAAAAGGTATGGGAACTAGAATCATACTGCATTGTTTTTAAAGTTGCAACATGAGGATGTGTAAGGATCAGGAACAAAAAGGTTCAGAAAGGCTGAGAGCAGACACCAGTGGGTGACAAAACCTGACCTAGATTGTCAGTTTACCCTTTTTTTTTTTTTTTTTAGTCACAGAACTTAGATTTCAAGCTGCTAAGACCTTCTGGGGCTTGGGGAATTTGCTTTTATTTTGAACTAGTCATCTCAACACTCTTTGTGGTTTTTTGGGGATGTGCACACAAATATATACGAAGTTCTTGACAGATTTGCTAGGTTATATCACATACTCTTTCATGCTTTTCTTTTTCGTTCGTGGTAGATGTTGCTTTGTGCTGTGTCACACAGGATAAATTGGAGATGACAGTAAACAATGTGCCTGACGTAGTATCTTGTACGTGATCTGAGGGCAATGTCGATTCCACCCTTCAAGGTTTTCCCTCAAGATTTGTACCTCAGCCTCAGATGTGGTAGGGGTAGAAAATGCTTCCTGTCAGAACTGAATTTCTTCGCACAATAAAACTCTACAGCTACACTTGCAGCAAACTCCATTAGAAAGAAAAGTCTGTTTCCAGTGAAAGTAGAACAGATTTGATCATTTTAGTGCAAAACGCAAAATAATGCTTCCAGCTGCTGAAATGCATCTTTCCATCTCACCTGCAAAAGGGAACCTCTCCTTGCAGGAGTTAATGTTACCATCTTAATTTACTGTTACCTTTTACCCTGTAATTAGCGCATGCATGCAAAAGGGATGCAGCTGTATTTATTCTGATGTATCAGCATATGCATTTTCCTCACTCTTTTTGGGTGGCAGTGATGCCTGAATGAGATGGGAAGTGAAGAAACAGGTACGAGAAACAGCAAAAGATTCAGACTTTGTGTGATCTCATGAGGCCTTGTGACATGTCTTAATAATTACTGATGGATCGTGGGTCACTGCAGAACTGTAAGGTGACTGCTGCATCTTTAACATGCAGAATATGAGGGAACCGCAGGGCTCAAATGTCATAGTTTTATTACCATGATGTCTCAGAGCACCACTCATGGTGAAATGAATATAAGTGAAATACATTGCTGTGAATTCACCAATAGGAAGGTAAGATTCTCAGGCTTTCTGAAATGTTAGACTACTCTCTGCTGCAGTCAGCCATAACCAACTGGCTCAGGTGCTGCTAGCAGCCTCAAGCATGCTAAAACCCTCTGGGAAGCTGTGATGACACTGTGGGAGTTAGTGCTCTTCTAAGACATGCTCTTGACAGCCAATGGGATCTGTCCATGCAGAAAGAGGGGAGCAGACCAAGATGAAGAGCATTGCATCAGGTGTTGCCCAGGCACCACAGGACATCCCAGAATGCCATCTGCTCCCAACTTGCCTGTGGCTGGCACCACACCCTGAGGTAACCCTCACTTCCAAGAGAGAAAGAACTGTTTTGACTTTGAGGGGTCCAAAGGTGGGAGACAAGGCTTGATGGTGCCCAGCACCTGCAAAAAGCTCTGTGCCTTTTTGTGGGGGGCTGCAGTTTCAGGGCTCCCTGGTCAAAGGGTTTTCCTCCCTCTTGTGTACTGAGCACCCCATTGTGTGCCATGGTAGCTCTTCATTCACTGAATCAGGAGTCATGTTTTTAGTTTTGTTGTAAAAACCTCATTGTTGTACGGTTGTTTTTCAAAAAAAGTGCTCACCTTAGTGTGAATTAAGCCCAGTTTCACTCTAGCCCTTTGAATGCAACTGCATGAATGAATGAATATTAACTGAAGCTGATGCATAATTATGTGAGGCTGGCAGATCATTTCCATTGAGGAGCAGTACTGTGTGCAATTAACTTGCTGAAGGAGTTACACGGACAATTATCATGTATTTGGGGTAATGAAGAAATGCCAGCTCACTAAATGGATGTCTTCTGAGAAAACAGTTATGTTCATTTCAAACCTCATTTATATAATGAATGGTACACAAACTGTATTTGGACTGTAATAGAGATAGCTCAGGTCACCAGCATTTAAAACACATATAAATAATACAACTCCCTTGAAGATGTCATTAGCAGAAAGTACCAAATTTGGAGCCTTCTGTTCTTGAAAATGGGAGCTTAGAGTTCAGAAACCACTAGACTCATTTGGCAAACCACTGCACAGCTTCACTCAGTCTCCTGCAGGTTAAAGGAATACATTACTGTTCCCATTATATGAGGTTTTTCACCTCCTTTCCCCATCTCCTTAACCCCAAACTGTCTTTTTCTTTCCGCCTGTGAAATACAGGAGAGTCCTAGGGTAGTTTCTTTCCCTCAGAAAGTTATTAAGTTTTGAGAATAGGGGCCATTTCAATTTTAACTCTATCACGTGTTTCACAAGAACACTGCTTTTTCCAAATTGTACCATACTACAAATAGCAATAAATCCTTTCAGGAACATTTTCAGCATGTAGAAGCAGCCATCTCCCAGACAGTCCATGATTGACCGATCCCAGTGCATAAGCACTTGCTCTCAGGTTGTCTCTTGGTCATTGCACATGCTTTGTTATCAATTTATTTTTCTTAGCTTTTCTTAGACTAATTTTCCTTAGTGAGTTGAGGGCTATATGCTGTTGTTGCAACATGCAAGCTGAGGCACTTGAATTTTCTGATGTTTTCTACACTGTTTCAGCTGAAATTTTGGGGGATATCAGAACATTTTTGTATCCATGCAGAGCATTTACAGTACAGCAGACCATACTAAGAAATGTTTTAACTGGCCAAGTTCTTAATTAAACTCATTAATTACCACAAAAAAGGCTCAAATACTTCGCTTAAGCTTCGGTGTGCTTTTTGAATTGCCAAAGGCAGAGAAAAAACATTTTTCCATTTAAATCAAAGTTCACAGACTTGAATTTTTAGCAATCATAGCAACTTACAGAACAAAATTTGTAGTGATTGTGGATGACTTAAAGTTCAGAGATAGATTCTAGCTACAGAATCTGCTCTTGGATTTGAATATTGAGAAGTCTGGAGTTGCTATGATTCAGCTTTAGGGAGGAGTCATTCACAAAGCTGCTTTCTCTGTCCTTCCTCCCATTTGGAGGATAGGAAGCATCTTTCCATCTGCCTTTTTTTGCTTTGGGAGAGCTAGCACAGTAACTAGTGATTTCTCCTTTCCTTCCACCCTGTCTCAGTGCTCTCATCTCTGTGAATGTTGTAGCAAAATCTGCCTTCCTTGTTTTGGCTGAATTCTACCATGCCAATCATCCGGTATGCAGGAAAGAAATCACTATGAAATGGGTGGTGGCTTGGTGCAACTTTCTGAATTCCACTGAGACTGAGCTAAGGATATCGAGTTGCTGCTGTTTCAGCACTATTATTTACCCTCTGTGGGGCCTTTAACCATTCATTTAGCTTATGACAGTTTACAGACAGGTACTAGCTCACCTACCTATCCTCTAAGCTAGCAGGAAGCTGCACTAGCCAGTGCTAACCCCATGCTAATATACTTGACCTCACATCAACATGTATGACCATAGCAACTTACTGATCTCAATTAAATTGTCTCTGTGTGACAGTATTTTAAAATACTATGCAAACAAATCCTTCATTTGTGTTCACTATTACTCTGTCTGTAGAACCTCTTAAACAGGTAACTGCCACAGGAGCAGAGTGAATACTTTGATATTACTAAGGATTTTTCAGGAACTGGGTATTAATAGTTAATCAAGCTAAGTAGAAATGTCTTTTTATTAACGGTATAAGTAAGTTTAAGAGATTATATGTTGGGTTTTTTTCTCCTGACTTACAATTAAAATCAAGTCCCACATAGGATCTATAACTGTTGTATCTATATCCATCCCGCAGCAAAGTTTCTTCTTTTCCTTACACCCTGCCTTAGAACATTGGCACAGTATGGTACACTTAGCAAAGGAGCTGCTAGGCATTCCTTTAGAATTAGTTTTCTTAGAAGAATGCTCTATGTTTTTGGCAAGAGAACTGTACTGTTGTTGTTTTGCAAGGCAATCATGCAATGGGAGGATTGTGGTAAGCAGCGAACATGTCTCAGCCTGAATCTAAGTGGACTCAGCCTTGAGGCAGATTGACCCCTGAAGACACAGGTACTGCTATTTTGGCTAAATTTACACAGAGGAATCTGCGTGAATGCTGCTCTGTCACTCCTGGTCAGACAGCAGTGCAGGTGATGTAAAATTAATAAGCTGCATGAGTCATATACACATGATAATGTATTTATAGCATTCTTCTGAGGTCTCATTAACATGCATTAGAAAAGTGATTTGAAATTCTCCAGTGAAAGATACCATATTGCAGAAATATAGAGCATTTTCCAGTCTTGACATTAGCATTAATCAGCTCTTTAGTTTAAATTGTCTAGATCTGAACTTCAGTTTGGGATCCTGTCTCTCAGGGTGGCAATAAGGTTACAGCACTGAAATGCTCCCAGACTTGTTGGAAAACTGAGTGATGATCTTAGAAGTCCATGGCTTCAGCACTCCCCATATTACATTAGTACCATAAAACATGCAGATTTGCTCCAGTCTTCCCCACTCAGCTGCAGTATGAACAGTAAAGCCACGTAATTAACCAAAAATATTCTTTCATTACTATTCATTAACATAATAGCTGGGAATGTAGGCTCAGATAGTCAACCAAAACATACTCCTTTGCCACTAAATTTGGAGTGGGAGGAAGCATGGTGGGGGAGAGAACATGAGTACAAATTGCCTTTTCTCCTCCACTTGTCTTTGTTTTCAGTACTGGATGGGCTTGCTGCCTTCTGGGAGGGAGGGAGACAGAAGCAGGGAGTTAAGGGAGCAAATGGGGATTAGTCACTGCTGCAGTCATGCATAGAGGAATATATGATTATTTCAGGCTGACTTTCCTTGGTCTCTTGTCAAAAAGTAGTTTTTGTGCACAGAGTAAGTGGAGACTTAACAGAAGGATTTTCTGGACTGCCGTGGCTGACATTAGAGAATAGTTCACAACTGAAAGCTTTTAAGACAATATTATCTGTGGATTTGTCATGTTACTTCAGGTCAGGGTCTTGTGTGTTAAGAATGAGGTCCTTCTGTGCAGAACAGAGTAGATGCAAAGCCATTATTGTCTTGGGGAGCAAAGAAATGAGAATTGAGATAGATTTGTTATCCCATAGCTGTGCTTGATGGCTGCAATGCAGACTGAAGGAGCAGTGAGAACTGGTGGCAGTGGAAAACCATTGGGCTGATTGCTGTCACCACTAGATGAGGTAACCTGTTTGGTCTCCAAAGGAGCAGCATCAATTCACATCAGTCAGGAGCAAGAAAAAAAAGATACAGAAGAAACAGGGAGTGCAGAATGCAACACACAGAGAAATTAGTCAGAGATACAAAACACTTATGTTTCTAATCTACTGGTTGTTTAAAAAAAATAAATTTATAGTTGAAGAATGCAGGAGCAAACCACAAGCAAGTTTTATATGAAATTTGTTTCCTATTTATATATTTCCTAAATATATACAGGGAGCAAGCTGACAGAAGTTGTTGAGAATTATTACAAACCTCTATAAAAAGGAGCCATTCTTGCATATTTATGGCAAGACAGTATCATGTACAGGGAGCAGTAAGGAAAGGAGCAAAAATAACTACTTGTATCTTGTGTTACTGTCAGAACATAAGGCAGGTAAAAATATGGAAAGACTAACACCAAATAATGGTTGCAGAAGTCTTTGGAGAAAAGGACAAAAGATTGGTCTGTGCAGGATAACTAGTAAAGGGATTCAATAACTAAGCTAACATCAAGACGCACAGGAAACATATTTTAAATATTAAGTGTTCAGTTCAACTCTCAATTATCTAGGATAACAGGAGCTGGGAGTAATAAAACATTTATAAACAGGATTCTAAAGATAAGAGCAATATATCCGCCTTGAAAACTTATAAGCAAATTGTTGTAGTGAATAGGTGTAGTCTTAAACTGGAGCCAGCAAAGAAGGGAAGAGCCTGAGTGACTTGTGCTGTGCATCTGTCCTTGTGTGGAAGCCCAGGGCAGCCAGCCGAACCAGGGAAAAGCAAAGCCAAGATCAGACCTTCACCATCTGCCCATACCCAGAGCTGACTGTGCTGTGTGGGTGGAGCCCCCAGATTTGATCACCCAATGTGTAATAACAGTTGTGACTGGCAGTGGCTCTAGGGGGTTATTATTCAGAGCAAATAGTATTGTGGCAAGCCCCTTCTGTTTCTCCAGTTTCTAACATGACACACATTCACTAAAATAGTCCTTGCTTTTATGAACCTTGTGCAGCTCCCACAGCAGAACAAGTCCTTCTTCTGTTGAGACATAGATAAATGTGTTTTATTTCTCAAATTACTGAATCACTTTTTTTTCCTTCTCTCTCAACTTCCTTGCTTCCCCCTTCTGCCAGAGATCACTGTAGCAGGAAAGAAGTTAAACAGCACATTTAATGCAGGTAGTTACTTCCTGGATGGCATCATTTTCCTTTTGGATATGCTGCCTGACAGTTAAACTCTCAAATAAAATAAAAAATAAATATTTGAGAGGTATCTAATTGCATCTATCTTACCAGGGCAAAATTGTTCTTATCATTTTTTTGTGTATGTAGAATCAATTAATTATCACAGTTGTAACTTCTGCCCTTTAAGGAATTTAGTTTGAATTATAATCATTACTATATCTATGCTCTTGGTCCTTCTCCCTGCATCCTCATTCTGAGCTGCTTGTGCAAAAGCATGTTGTAATTTCTTGGGACAGCTGACATGAAACACTTAAAACAAAATCTATCACATAAGATGTGACTATCAAATATATTCTTAATGATTTTTTTTTTTCAAAACATAAGCTTGAATAAAGTAACACACAAGTTTTCCAGCTTTAGGTAGCCAACATAGATCAATGCTAACATCAGTGAGTTAGGCTAATGCTGCAGGAATCATGCTTTGGCCCATGGTATAGAAGCCATAAAGGTCAGATTTCTAGGACTGGGAAGGTAAAAACTGGTGCCAATGGGATTTTCAAAAGCAAAGAATTTGTATACTGGGTCTGTAAATAGCTTTAAAATTCCAGAAGTGCTTTCACCTAGTGCAAAAGCCTCTGCCAGCACTTTGCCTAGCCATGAGGCCAAGTCAGAGTAGCACTTGGGTTAGCCACAGTGAGGGATGGCATGCTTCTGAGGTCACAGCTTCCCTAGGCTGAAATAAGGAAGGATGATCTTGCCATTAACCTGGCAGACTGAGACCCAAGAGGAAAAGACTGGATTCACATTTGAGTGGAAAAGGTGGCTTTGTTTCCATCCTCATGTTTACAGTTATCAAATGGTGCTGTAGCTGGTGATAATGAGAATTGTAGATGTTTGATTTCAAGCTACATTCACAGCAGATTGGATGACTGGGGGTTTTTTTGACCTACATCTGAATGATAGCTACTGGCTTTTCTAGGACGGCTTAGTAAAACAGTATGGTCTTTACTTTCCAACTTCTGTCTTACCATGTGTAAAAGCAGACTGCTTTTTGCTGGCAGAGAGATGCTTTTGTGTTGTTTGAAACTATTTGTAATGTGATTGTAGCAACTAAGAAGTAGGACCTCGTTGTGGGAAGTTATTATTTACTTTATCTTTTGTTATTATTTACTTTGATGTGGAAGAAGGAGTTGCTCTGTTACCTCTTAAAATTTATAGGTAACAATGGCTTATGGGCTGAACAGGCTCAAATGTGCTGCAAAAGGAGAAATCTTTGATAATTAAATGATACAGGTATGATCTTGAATCTTTCTTTAGAACTCAAAATATTCTGTTCCTTCACAAACTTTTTGTCAGGTTAGGGAATTAACAATGAAGAGAGAGTCTGGGAAAATAGTACCTGTTACCTCATAGTGATGTGAAGAGGAAAATTTTTAGGAGCTCGGATGTGTCAGTATGAGGCACAGAACCTCACCTTAGAGAATGAAATTGCTCTGTGCTCACAGAGATCTCTCTGAATTGCAAAGCTATCCAGGACTATAAAGATGTAGCTCTTCCATTTTATTTCTGCTTCTGCCTGCCTTACTAATGATTGCTGTAGTGTGATTTTCTGATTTCACACTTACTAATTGCTATATCTTTTGGGAGCTTGTGTCAGTTTTGTTTCACAGCAAGAGCCCTAATCATGAATGACTCCTCGTCACCACTGTGCTCTTTCAAATCTATTCTAGGTTAGTTGAAAAAGTCACATGTTATGACAATATGAAGCTCTCAGAAAGAAACTTGGTTTTATGGCAGAGGAGAAGACAAGTTACACTGAGGCAGTATATTGAAAGAATAATAGATCTCCCAAATCTGTATTCATCTACATAGGTTACTTTGCACATAATGGGACTTCCATCTAGCTCAAGCAATCCAGGACAAATTATTTCACAAGGATGATATGTCCTTTTACTTTTTCTCCAGTGAATTGGACACAAATAGGTCTTCCATTACCATCACTCATGCATGTCTTTTTTTCCTGTTCCAAGTAGAGAGGAACAGGAGAAAAGATTTCCAAGATTTCTCCAGCTTCTGTGTTTTCTGTGGCCAATACTAAGACATTCTTCCTCCTTGGAGCATGGTCTCAGGTGTTGGGATCTGATCTTTCTTATTTATCCACTTGTGTGCAACTTTATATAAAGACATTGATATTTTCCTGTCTTTTTTGGTATGCAAAGTATAAGAAGTGAATGAAGAGCTCACAGGGCTAATAAGATGAGAAGGAAGAATACTGACAAATGGATTGTAGTTTATTCATAAACATGCAAATACCTAATGCAAGTATGAATGTTCATTTTCACACACATTCTTGGAGATGTATTTACAACAGCAGAGATAAACAGAGCATGGCTAATTTTGTTACCATCAATAATATATTTTTACTTATAGGCTGAGCTTGGTGCTTGAAGCAAACTCAGAGCGTGCACCCAGTGTGTTACTGCTGATGTTTCATTAAGCTGTGGAGAAGCTGTTGCTTGCAAATGACTTTTGGTGCTGTGAGATGTACAGAGCTCACAGTGCTGTTAGGTGATGAGTTTCTCCTCTGAACTGTGAGGGGTGGACAGAAAACACAAGGACAATACTAAGCCATGGGTTGCTTCTGTGTGCTTTCAGTGCTCTGAGTATTGGTTGAGAAATAATCACAAGAACGTGCCTGGTGTTACAATGCTTAGTCACAAAACAAACCCCAAACAATCACCAAACCTTCTTCCTTCTCTGCTGCTTTAAAATTCTAAAGGCTGATGGGAAACAGCTTGGTCAATAGCATACTTCTGTCCCTTGGCTATCCTGGCACCTGAGTTAGGTGGAAAAAATTACATTGGGAATAAACCTGAGCTGAGAAACAACATTGTAATCTGATGTTGATAGTAAATGAGTTTTATTGCTCTATGGGCACACTGGAGTGGAAGTGGAGGAAAACATAAACTATGTCAGTAAGGACCTGGTGGAGAATAAGTCAAGAATGTATTTAAAATTTTAAAAAGCTATAAATAACTAACAGAAACCACTCCTTTGGCTTGGTTACCAAACAGCTCCCATTGGCATGGTTGCTCAGAGCTGCCAGTGTGCATGTTCTTGCATCTTTCTGATGGGTACATTGTGTATGTACCTAAAGGACCATGTTCTGCAAGTGGAGAGATTTAAAGGTGTGCATTTGACTTTAAAAAAAAAATCTTGGTGCTGAACTTCAGTTTTCCTAAATATGTTGTAGATACTTATCTCCGTTGTAAGACACTTATATACATTTACACAACTGATCTTAGTGACTTTTCAGTCTCACATGACCAGCTGAATTTTGGTATTTTGAAGTACAGGCAGGTATGCTCATAGGAGGATCATGAGAAATGCTTTGGTTCCTTCAAAGAGTTGGGCAAGAGCTTAGACAATATATTTATTGCTTTAATTTCGAGTGCAGAAATTGATGAGAGACTTGTATATTTGCATTGCAGTTAGTGAGAAACAACCATGCTGAGACTGGCAAATGGCAGCAGCTGACTAGATTAATATGTTTTTTGTCTGCATTAGTATAATGCAAAATGACCAGTGCTTATGTATGGAAGCACCATTCACTGTGTATTAAAGAAAAGGCAAAAAAATCCATGTCATTATCTCCATCCTTCCCTTTCACTGGCAATAAAATTACTTCATAAAATGGAAGAAGAAAATGACAGCATAAACCAATGTATGGTGAATTCATATCTAGAAGCTAACTAGGAAAGGAGATGATTATCACTTTTAAAGTATGCTTTTTTTCGTATGTCACAACAGTAATATTATATATTGCATTGTCTAGTGACCTGAAAGCTTTTTATATTAGCAGTGAGATAATGGTTATGAAATACAGCTCAGTAAATATTTACTGTGGGTTATATCTGGGAAAGGTCATGTTGACTCATTTAAGGTCATACTGTTTATAAAAGCATTATTTCCAAAAGAGACAATAAAAGATTGATATCCTGAGTTCAAATGAGGAAGCAGTCTTCTAAAATTACGTATTTTTGTTTTACAGTCAATTCTACTTGAGGGAATTGACTTCTCATTGATGACTTACACACACCCTTTTCTCAGCTGACTAAATATTGATGGTATTAAGCCTTCTCTTGCTTGGCTAGGTGTTGTCATGCCTTGGGAAAAGCTCTTATCAGATGTTTTAAGAGAGGTACATAAAAGAAATCTAATGGCTAGAGTTTAATACTATAAATTCTACATTCAAAGGCTTTGTAACTGCCAAACCAGCTATGAATTGAATCTGAATGCTCTTCATGCTATTACTGCTGAGCTACCTCAGCCTAAGATATTAGGCTGATGAGTGTATTTGTAAAGGTTTTTCTGTGTCCCTGTTGGCCACAGAATAACTGCCAAGTGTAAAAACCACATGATAACAGCAAGGAATAGTAATTTCTATGAAAGAACATCAACAATGCAGAACAGGGTTCTCAGCATCATCTAATGAACCAAGACTTTTATTATCCTTTGAATGACTTTTTAACAACCTCTTTTCATAGAAGACACAAAGCAAATTAGAAGGAAGTTTCAGGGGTTTATTACTCTTTGGTAGCTCTGGAAGAGAGACCTTGATCTCCTGATTGGTTCTTGTACTCAGGGCCAGCCTGTGTCACATAAGCAAAGGATTTATGAACATGCTTACATCTTTTGCTGAGTAGGACAGTTTGCATGCTTGAAGTTATATGCCTTGCTCAGCCATGGCCATTTTATGCTGCTGAAAAAGAGAACAGCTAAACAAAATTTAAACCCTGTAGTATCAATTTAGACAAAAAAGATTAGGAGCCATCATACTTAAAAGTGGCAATACAAATCTAAGTTGCAGCTGTCTTCATACCATACACAGCTGATGTTTCT
Source organism: Bucco capensis (assembly GCA_013396975.1). Classification (NCBI taxonomy): domain Eukaryota; kingdom Metazoa; phylum Chordata; class Aves; order Piciformes; family Bucconidae; genus Bucco; species Bucco capensis. Next base: position 151,204 of record VWZO01007857.1, read on the forward strand.
GGTCTCATCTGACTCGATGTTTAAAAGGAAGATGCACAGAGAGAGAAAAAACAGTCTGCAGAAGGCAGCTTGTATAATCTTAAGTGGATAAATCAAATTCTTCGGATCCGTTTCTCCCTACAGAATACAGAGGGAGCCTAGATGATGAGATTTGACCATATGCCAAAATTTTTAGTTTGATAAAATTAAGCCAGATGGACTCCACACCAAGCACAGAAGTCTTAGTGTAAATCTGACCATCATCTCATTAAGGTCTCCTGACTTTGAAGGTAACAGGATATTCTGTGTTTTAGTTATACATCCAGAAGCATGTTGAATATTTAAGCAAACTCTTGTGATAGCACATAAGTGGATCACAGTGAAGAGTGGAAGGAGTTATTTTCCTGATCTGGTAAGCACAGCTGCAGAAGATTCTGCTTTGCAAGTTGAAGACTTGTAGCTTCATTATAGCTTTCATGAAAGCTGTATAACAGTCAGTAACCTGGAGGTTTTGCAGCGTTAAGAGTTTGGAAGTGTTTGTGACTACTGAGTAGCACGTCGCTAGCAGTAGTGTGATGGAGAGCTCTTCTGTGAGTAGGAATTTATCAAATCAGTACAAATGGCTGAGCTGAGCCTAAAGCCACACTAGAAATGAATTGAAAATCAGCTTGCAGCGACAACTGAAATGTTCTGTGTGGATTTGCAATTGACCCTGTGCTGTACAGGGAATCACAGCTCTCATCTCTCGCTAATAATCAGGGAAATGACACTGGCTCCTTGCCTCTTTGAGCACAGGCTGGAAAAAAGCAAGAAAATAAAAAATCTCACCAAGCAAAAAAAAAACCCAACCAGCTCCATAAAAACCTATACAGCAAATAGTTTAGCAAGGATAAAAACCAAACAACCTACCCCAAAACATTCAACCACAGGAACTATGTATAAGTAACATACATAAGAAATTCTTAGCATGTTATCTGGTCAGCTTTTGCCAATTTAGAGAACATATGAACACAACAGGATAATCAAAGGGGAGAATATCAGAGTCCACTTGGATCTGAAAACAAACCTACACTTGAACCAGAGTAGGGCAGTCTTTTGGAGGATAGCCACAGCCACATTGTGGTTATGGCTTGAGGTGGAAAGGTGGTAAGTATTTTCGAGTACAGAATAGGAAGACCAGTTATTGGATATACTAACAAGGTAAAACATAAAAGATACAAGCCTTACTGAAAGCAAGCATTTCTTTTTTTTTTTTTTTCACATATTTAGTATTCTGGCATTTACTTAATGCTATCATAATAGCACTTGATAGTGTCAAGAAATAATTTCTTCGAGATTATTAACTTCAGAATGGTAGCAAAACATGCTGGGCTGTACATACCATATTGATATTTGCTTAAAAAAAATCTTCATATTCTGAATTCATTTGCAGAGAGGGGAAAAAAACAACTGTCCCTTTAAAACTGCCTCACAGAGCAAAGAAATGTTGAAGCTCATTTATAAAATATGACCAGCAGATTGTTATTACTACCTTTTTGAGACTGAGTATAGCAGCAGTGCTGAGGACAATATTCATAGAGCAGAATGCCAGAAATGATGTGTTAACCTGAATCAAACATCATAAATTATTTGAGAACTGCTGCTTTTGCTAACTTCTCACTTCTTAAAATCTTCCTTTTTGCATGGAAAATCTTAAAGATAAGGGTTCTGTTTCTCCCATAGAGTATTTCCTCCGAAGAGTATTTAAGGGAAGTTCTCTGGAGAACCTGTGGAGAAGTATAGATAAAAACAAAATCCCAGGGAATAAATACTTTCAAGAAGTCTTTGCATTTTTGTTTGCGTTCTTGAAGTTCAAACAATCCTTTCCTCTTGCAGTCAACACACAAGTGTGTGCCTTCTACAGAATTCCCTGAAACATGTGAAAAGCTTAGGATGTGCTTTCTTCCCTAAATTCTGTAAGGAAGACTTCACCTTTTTAGTTAAAATTATATGATCTTATAATGATGGCTAGCAATTCTGAAGCAGCCTCACTGTGGGGCAATTTCAACCCAGTGCTTACCTATGCTCTGAGACTATTTCTCAGGTCCTATTACTCCTTCTGAGACTGCTTGTATCTTTTTGTAAAACCATATCAGTTTCAGTCATATGAAATTTTTTTAATTTAGAACCTTTGAAACAAGAGTAAAGAGACTGAGTATGGAATATGAACAGTGTAAGGTTTGATTTTGCAATATTTAGCAGAAAATACTCTATGCAGAGTACAAACAGGGAGCTGTGAAAATAGGAAAGATGTGGTAATGGACTGAGCCACGTAATGCAGTAATGATGGAAGCAAGGTAGGAACCTCAAGGTTCATCTATAGTAAAGATTTTAAAACCACACCTAAGTCGTGTAAAACAAGAGTTTGTTGCCTGCTCTGAATGGTGACTTCACAACAGAAGGGATTTTCATGGACCCCTCTTTTCTCTAGCTAAAGGGCTGGAAGATGGCTGGGAACATCCCAAAACTGTGAAGTCTCTACCTGCACAGAGAGAGAGATATTTCTAAATGAGAGTAAATTACTAAAACAGTTTAAATAGACCAGAATATAACTCTGTTCCCTTCAGAGTGGCTAACATGAAAAATTAAATTTCCAACAAGTGTGCAGTACTAGTGGATTTATAGGAGACAAGATTCCAGTTTCTGAATTAAATTGATGTTTACCATTTTTATTGTAATGGTCCTTCAGTATCATTTGTCACCATGAGAGAAAAAACATACACTAGGAAGGTGGTGTAAAAATACTGTGATGTGACTTTTATGCATGTTTTCCAGTACTATTTATATCATGAAGTTTCTTAAGTACTTTCTGCGGAGGTACCACTGCAAGACTATAGCAAAGACCAAGATCCTGGAATGTAGATTTTAGTCCTATCTTTGTTATAAGGTTTGGATTCACTGCACCTGGTGGCAAAGGACTGTAGGGATTTTGCTGAGCTGGGAGCACAGGCCCTTTGGTTTTTCAGTGCACTTCTAAAATCAATTGAGATCTCAGATGAATCCTCAGACTCTCTGTCTGAAAAGGTCATGCTGGCTCTTGGTCATTCCATTTGAGTAGGTAAGATGAATGTTGGTGAGAATGAGTCATGTGATTTAGAATGCAATTAGCATTATTGGCTACTGAAACAAAATATATCTGAGTATAGTAGAATCACTCACAAAAATAGCTTAGTATTTCATCCAAGAGATCTGGACATAGTGTTCAGTGTAGTCTCATAATGCTTGCATTGATATTTTTTTTGACCACCATTATACAGTCAGTGATCATAATGGTACTTTTACCTTAAAAATTAGATCCTCATAGCTTTAAAATTTACCCCTGCTTTGGGATTTCAGATGATCACTTTGAAAACTCTGTGGTACTTCAGGATTGACTCTGTAAGAGCTGGCAGAAGTCAGATTTGTTCAGGGTCTTAGTCCAACTTATCTAGGAATAGATCACATGGAGTTACCAGTACAGTACTTTAATTTTACAGAGCTGATGAGTATCCATGTATCCTCTTAAAGTCAGCAGAATGTGTAACAACTTGCACTTCTGATAATTAGGTTCTGGCCTAATGTGCTTCAGAGTGAGATATTCAAAAGCTGAAGTACATAAAATTAGTAGCTGTTTTGCAAATTTCATCTTTTCCTTGTGTAAAACTCATACTGCTATAAAGAAATAAATTGAGGATATAGACGTCTGAAAGAGAACCCTGAGCTCTACTGCACACCATTTATTTTCCTATTACTCTTTGAATATTGTTTATTTGACATGTTGTGTATCTCCTTACCTCCCCCTCCTTTTTATTTAAATTGGGACCTGGTTATTGGCTGGAAATTCCACTAGCATGACTCATCCCTGTGCTGCAAAGGGCTCTGAACAGGCATCACATTGTGGCATTTACTCCCCCTCCTCCTTTTTTTTT